>WWET01007394.1:12571-23571 GCA_011038615.1 Limnodynastes dumerilii
TTTGCCCTCATTCTCCCTCCTTAGTGTGTGCACCTACCTCTCATACCATTTACCTTTCCTGGAGTGTTAGTCTATGTTACCCTTCCGGGGGTCCCGCTGTATGTCTGTGAGTGTGCGAGCCCTAGTCCGTCTTGTCCAGTCCTGTGAACTATCTTCCGTCCGCCGTAACTGGTTCCGTGTTGATCGTAGTCCGTCTCAGTCTGGTCCCTTCCGGTCTGACTCTATTCCCGCTTTCCTTACTGCTCCCTTCTCTTCGGTTTGGTGTTCACTCCGGGTTTCCCTTTCTCTTCCTCGAGTCAGGTTCAGTGGGGCACGTCCAGACTATTGGGGCGCAGCTAAATCCATCCCCACCACCAGGGGCTCTGGTGAAATCCACCCGATAGTAAAGTCTCCGTGCCCCGGCAGTCGACTCGGTCACTACCTCCCTTTCTTCTGTTACCGCCTTGGTTCTCTCCGAGGTAAACCTGGGGCGTCACTCCAGTTCGCTTTCTTCTCTACGACCACTCCGGATCTAAGCCAGGTAAACCCGGAGTGTCGTAACACTTGCTACAAATACCTTATTCCCGGATCTTCCCTAATCTATTCCTAATAACAAAATTAATTCTTTTAACTTTACTTGATACATGGGGTCTATATGAAGCGTAAATTTGTTTTATCCCTAACATTTACCCTCTCATATTAATAACCTTTAATAAACTATATACATAGAATCTTCTGCACTATTTTCATTATTTATTATTTCATGAACACATAGTAACACACACACCAATACACATTGTAGCCTCTACATTCTTTAAGCTAAAATTAATCTAAACTCTCTGGAATGGACTTGTGAAAGTAATGTATATTGGCTCCGTGGAAACTGTTTTTACCAACATTTGCTTGTACACATTATACATTTACTTTGAGCTACAGCAGAAAATCCCCAAAAAATTACACCAATAATATTTAATCATTCTACAAATAATATCTGTCCCAATATGAGTAAGTCCATGAGCAGCCTGGGATAATAATAAGAACTTTAGGATTGGTTTCTGGCTGCTGTGTAAGTCTATCCACAAGGCAATGACTGGGACAGGGATCTCCATTGTTTTTTTTCCAGCTGGCACATTCCTGTAGAGAGGAACTTTGACATAATGATTAGTTAACACATCATTAGGCTTCTATGTCTGTACTGGAGTCTTTGAACATGCTGCTTCTTTTGCTACTCTATCTGCAAACTTGTTTTCTATGGTAATTATGTTACTTTTGTTTGTGTGAGCCTGGCATCTAATTCACATATACTTGTTCAGGTAACTGTATGGCCTCAGTGAGGACACATAAAATTCCTACACCTGATAGGCTGTCCAACCCTCCCCCCCCAAAAAAAAAAACAACACCCAAATAAAGACACGGACACATTATTGGATTTATAAAAGGGGGCATAATTTATTGATTGGAATTGAAAAGGACTATTAGTTTAGAGATAGGTGGCCACAACCTGTTAACAAAGCCTAACAAAAAAGGGATGGGAGGGAGGGAGAAGAAAACGACAGGCAAGACTGAGCTAAGCAAAATGGAGGATCTTTATATCCCTAACTATAACCCACCCCACAATCCCACCCACTCTTAAGCCATTGGTTACAAACCCCCACCAGTGCTAGAGAGCCTTGTGAAGGGGAGGGGGGAGACAGCCCACAGCTGAGGATTTTATCTGTCCTCAAGCTTAGGACAGCTTTCGTTTGCATTAAAATTCCTACACCTGATAGGCTGTCCAACCCTCCCCCCCAAAACAACACCCAAATAAAGACATGGACACATTATTGGATTTAAAAAGGGGGCATAATTTATTGATTGGAATTGAAAAGGACTATTAGTTTAGAGATAGGTGGCGACAACCAGCAGGTGGGGAACAGCAGCAAGAGTGACAACTAAAACCAGACAAAATAAACGACAGGCATCCCCTGTCAAGCGCCCCCCAGGTAGGGATAAACGGGTACTAACCCCCCTTCACCGTGCACGCCACGAGCGGCAGAAAAGACCCCCGCCTCATGGCCTGGTTTCTAATCGTAATCCAGGGGTGTACCTATCCCTACCACTTACGAGCCCGTTCCCAGGGCGCTAGATAACATTGCTGTTCCCTGCCGCTACCGCCTAACCCCACCGCTACCGCCAAAGCGAGCCGCCCTCAAGTGGCCTCGCCCGCCAACCTATATGTCCTTCAATGCCCCCAGAATATTCCCAACAAATCGACTATTGCCCTGACAGGAAAAATGCACCCCATCGGCCCTATAAAGGCTGGCATCGTCGCGTGACAAATTCGGATGGTAGATAACCTTACCGCCAAAATCGAAAACAAATTTCGTCAAAAACCGATTAAGTTTTTTGCGAGTACTCTCGATAGCGCCGACCGAACCCGGGCCAAACCAAGACAGACGTGGTGTCATCTGTGACCAGCATAACACCACCTCCGGGAATGCCGTGCGAACCGCCAAGAGGTCCCTCTTAGCCGTTTTCTCAATAACGCAAGATTTTACATTACCGATATCGTTGCCTCCCAAATGGACTATCAAGCAATCCGGCACCCCAAAGGTGTCAAAAGCCTGATAGCACAACCTGGGAAACAAGTCCCAACGCATTCCCCTTACGCCAAGCCAATCAACATTACAACCAGCCAAGGGGACGGGTGCACCCCCCCTGTCAAGAAATTCCCGTGCCCAATAGACGTAAGAGTGGCCCACAATCAAGGCCCGCAGAACCAGTGTGACCAAACCTGCAAGAGAAATACTCTAAACAATTAGCTACTTAGCAATCTTAAGCATAATCAAAAACAACCTCCACAAACAACCCCAAAACTTACAATGTTAATCCTATCTACAAAAGAATAAAAGAGGACAAGACGGGAAGGGGGAGGACGGCACTGCAGAGTCAGGTCGAAACCAACGGGGGCGAAGACTCCAAAACCTCCGGGGTGAAGCAAACGGCAAATCAGCCACCCCACTGGGAGGATAAAAGGAGAAAGTCCCCAGTACTCCCTGAAGGCGAGTAATGGTTAGTCTGGCTCGACCTGCGTCCCGTACCGCCCTCTAATACATAACCATTACATGCATAGCAGAAACTGAAAAACTACACAATTAAATAGGTCTAACATATTTTTTAAACGCGTTGGACTTCCAACCCCCCAAGGCGATAATAGCCCTGGGAGGGCGGCCATCAGCCACTGCGGAAGACGCCGACCCAATTCGAAACGAATGGGTACCGAACTTAGCTGGGTCCATGCCGAGCCCACTGATGCAGTTTTTTAGCACGGCGGAAAACTGGTAGCGAGTAAGAGGCGAACCATTCTTATGAGACAACCAATTTAGCCCCCCTGGGTGAGCTTCACCCAAATACTGACGCGCAAGCGCAACCGGGCAAATTAGTCTATCCCAAAAGGCATTCAAGGTTACCCATCTACCCTTCCCCATCTGGTCAGTTTTAGATTTATGAACCAGACATGAGATGTAATGTTCCGCAATGCTCACATTACAATAAAGCAAACCAGAATCCACCGCTGACTTACTCTGCGCAATGAGCTCGGAAACCCGAAACGCGCCAAAAAACACCCATGCGAACGCGACCCGAAAAATGCTAGCCTCGAAAGCATCCCGCGTAAGAGAAGGTACTATACGTACTAAACACCACAGGAGGTGCCTACCTATAGGCTGACGCGCATCCGGACCCGTCGGCCCTTCAGAACGGGGGAGATGAAAAAACCCTTGGTAATATCCCTGCCATGGAGCAATTTGGAGTAATACCCAACTCCTGCCAGCAGACCCGACATGGACCCTTTTGACCTGCCCGCCTGGAATTCATCCCATAACCAACTTAACAGAATATCCCGTGTCGACTTACCTCGCCTGCGCTTCAACTCCTTATAGGATAACCACTGCCGCCACGCAAGCTGATACCTCTTAAGCGTGGTTCGGGGCCAGGGAGCAGTCCGCCAGAGACCTCAGGCCGGCTGAACGATCTGCCAAAGATGAGACGGACATGACCAGCCAGACCTCTTGGCCTGTGGCGCCAGCTCCCTGAACCTGGGCCAGTCAAAACGTGAAAGCGCGTCGGCAATGCAGTTATCAACACCGGGAACATGGCGGGCGCGAAACCTAACATTTAACCTTAAACAACTAAGAACCAAATACCTTAACAAACAAATTGCGGGTTGGCGAAGATGTGCACTGCCTATTGATGGCCTGGACCACTCCCAAATTGTCGCACCAAAACGAGATATCCTTGTTCGCAATGGCAGCCGCCCATAATTCAACCGCGACGACAATGGGGGGGAGCTCCAAGACCAGCAAGTTTGCTGTTAACCACGTCTCTACCCACTCCGGAGGCCAGGGCGCCGCGCATCACTCACCCTGGAAGTAGGCCCCAAATCCTACCGCTCCAGAGGCATCCGTAAACAGCTCCAATTCACGATTAGATGCTTCAGGCGAAAGCCAAATCCTGGTCCCATTTAAATCACTTAAAAACTCCAGCCACACCCCCATGTCCTCCCTGATACCGGCAGAAAGGTGAACAAAGTGGTGGGCCAATTTGACGCCGGCAGTGGCCCGTTCAAGATGCCTGCAGAATACCCGACCCATGGGGATAACCCTGCAAGCGAAATTCAACACGCCCAACAGCGACTGAACTTTTTGGAGATTGGAACGACGCCTGGAACGCATGTCGCTTAACGCAAATCGCAGCTTGCCAATCTTGTACGCTGGCAAACGGCACGACCCCTCCACTGTGTCAATCTCAATCCCCAGATATGACAAACAAGTGGTGGGACCCTCCGTCTTGTTTGCCGCGACGGGTACCCCAAAATAGACTGTTGGCATATTCCAAGGCCCTCGCGCAGGCATCCGATAATGCAGGACCGACGAAGAGAAAGTCGTCGAGGTAGTGCGCCATGGAAGAGAGCCCAGCTCCAACCGACACTGCCCAGTGCAGGAAAGATCTAAACCCCTCAAACAGCGCACAAGAAATCGCGCAACCCATTGGCAAGCAACGATCCACGAAAAAGGAGAGATGCTGGATGAGCTGAAATTTACCTTGTGATTTCTTTGGGACCACACCCATTGGAGACAAAATCAAACCCGGTATGGACGAGAAAAAAAGAAAGGAGGGCCAGTACCCTTACGCGGGGCCAACCGCCCCTTAGACCCAACTGTTTTGCCCTTCTTTTTACCTGCGTGCCTCAGCAATGTCTTTTTCAATAGCTTCATAACCTTGCTGGGGCGTAGTTGGGACTCGGACGACCCTGCGCTTGAGCTAACTGACCCCTCAGAGGACTCCTCCCCTTCCGACACTTGACATGACCACAGCAGAAGCGATCAACGCTCGTATTGCCCAGGTCTCAAACCTGGGTCAGATGGTTCAAGCTCTTACCGAGAAGGTCAACAATCAGGATGAAGTCATTGCGGCCATGCAAGCCTCAGCTGCTCCAGCACAACCCCAAGCTCCAGCCCCACCAGTTGCTGTCTCTGATGTTAAGGTGAATCTCCCGGACCGCTTCACCGGTGATCGCTCTCAGTTCCGTCTATTCAAACAAAATTGCAAGCTGTACTTTCAACTTCGTCCCAATGCCTCTGGGACCGAACAGCAAAAGGTGGGACTTGTTTTATCACTTCTTCAGGGCGACCCACAAGCTTGGGCATTTGGTATTCCTCCAGGAGATCCGGCACTCCAATCTGTTGACGCCTTCTTCGATGCGCTGGGGTTACAAGGCCCTCGCGCAGGCATCCGATAATGCAGGACCGACGAAGAGAAAGTCGTCGAGGTAGTGCGCCATGGAAGAGTGCCCAGCTCCAACCGACACTGCCCAGTGCAGGAAAGATCTAAACCCCTCAAACAGCGCACAAGAAATTGCGCAACCCATTGGCAAGCAACGATCCACGAAAAACCCCTGCGGCAACCTGAAACCCATAAATTTAAAGCAGTCAGGATGCAACGGGAGTAGCCGAAAAGCCGACTCAATGTCCAGTTTCGCCATAAGTGCCCCAGGACCATTCGCCCGTACCATGTCAACCGCGTTAGCAAAAGACTGATATCGCACCGAACAAGCGCCCGGATCGATAGCGTCATTCACCGACTGGCCCTCAGGAAAGGAGAGATGCTGGATGAGCTGAAATTTACCTTGTGATTTCTTTGGGACCACACCCACTGGAGACAAAATCAAACCCGGTATGGAAGAGAAAAAACGAAAGGAGGGCCAGTACCCTTACGCGGGGCCAACTGCCCCTTAGACCCAACTGTTTTGCCCTTCTTTTTA
The DNA here is from genome assembly GCA_011038615.1 of Limnodynastes dumerilii. Classification (NCBI taxonomy): domain Eukaryota; kingdom Metazoa; phylum Chordata; class Amphibia; order Anura; family Limnodynastidae; genus Limnodynastes; species Limnodynastes dumerilii. Next base: position 18,852 of record WWET01007394.1, read on the forward strand.
CCTGCGTGCCTCAGCAATGTCTTTTTCAATAGCTTCATAACCTTGCTGGGGCGTAGTTGGGACTCGGACGACCCTGCGCTTGAGCTAACTGACCCCTCAGAGGACTCCTCCCCTTCTGACACTTGACACTCACCGGCATCACCGCCCTCATCGACTCCTTCCGATACACCAGCCACAGCAGCCGCTGCCTGCCGTGAGGTCCCTGGAACCTCCTCCTCTGGAGCCGAGCCGCTGATCTCCACCTGAGCTGGTAAGGCGAGACCTGGAACACAAACAGGATTAGCCACCACATCCACTGGAACAGCATTCGCAAGCGAGCCGCCACCAGGCGCTACAGGCGGAGGAGATGCAACAACCCACGGAACAACATTGGCCATGCCCTGCCAAACCCCTTGCCCGTATGGAAAAGGCATAGCTGGATATTGAAACTGAAAAGGAGCAGCCTGCATCGGAAACTGAGAACCCATCTGCGCCTGCCATGGAGCTTGGATGCCGTAATGAATATAAGGATAAGCGGGCCACTGCGGCCCCGGAAATGCGGCTGAAGATTGACTCTGAGTGTCCCCTAACTGAGGAAGAACAGAAGGGGGGAATAGGTACAGCCGGAGATACATGCTGCGGGGGTGAGAGACTGACCTGGCTGTAAGCCGAAAACAAGGACCCCCCAGGGCTAGCCCCAACCCCCAGAGTACCCAGATGACCCCCACCTCCGGCCACTGGAGTATCCGGAATAACCTCCTCTTCAGAGAGAGCTTCGGGGCTGAGATGGGGCAGACAGAAAGCCCTCCTACCCCTGACAGCACCAGTCCTGTGCCCACTGCGAGCCCCAACACTGCCCCTCCGCCTGCTGTATCCCCGAGACGCTGATGGTGCATGCCCAGCCTGGCCAAACACATTGGTGGAAGTGGCAGCAGTAGCAGCAACATGAGGGACAACAGAAACATTGGTGGCAGCGGGAGCAGCTCCAGAGAGCACTGAAGGGACAGAAACATTGGTGGCAGCGGGAGCAGCTCCAGAGAGCACTGTAGGGACAGAAACATTGGTGGCAGTGGAGACGTTTCTGCAACTCACAGAGGCAGAGTCCTGGATAGACAGCTGGACTCTGCCTCTGCCACTCGCGCTGCCTCTCCTGGCTGCCCTCCCCGTCTGCATAGTGCCCGCAGCCGCGAGTTCACTAACGCTGCCTCCGATGGGGGAATCCAAGATGGCGGCCACCATCCGAACTTCCGGTGACGTCACCTGCTGGTGACGCGAACCGGAAGTTCCCTCCATCGCGGTGCCGGAAGAGTCCTCCCGCAGGCGCAACGGAGCGGACCTGGAACGGACTGGGAGCGACATGCTTCAGACTAAGGTAAGAGAGTAAAGGAGAAGGGGAGCGCTGGAGAGGGGGAGAAAAGGAGGAAAAGAAAAGATAGTGGGTACAGAATCAGAGGGGACAGAGGGAAGCAGATAGAGTGCCCAGAGGGAGCAAATAAGAAGAAAAGCAAGAAATACAAGAGAGACACAGAAAAATAACGTTTAATCAAACTGCCAGATACTCAGCCTTCCAGAAGAAAACGACAGGCAAGACTGAGCTAAGCAAAATGGAGGATCTTTATACCCCTAACTATAACCCACCCCACAATCCCACCCACTCTTAAGCCATTGGTTACAAACCCCCACCAGGGCTAGAGAGCCTTGTGAAGGGGAGGGGGGAGACAGCCCACAGCTGAGGATTTTATCTGTCCTCAAGCTTAGGACAGCTTTCGTTTGCATTACTTGTTATACATGTGCAGTGCTTGTGTCTCTGTAGTAAAAATACCCCTATGATTCTATATGGTCCCACAATCATATACTACTCCAAAATATACCAGGAGTCTGTATGTTTACTGTCTGTCCTTCTGCCAGATGACATGCTCGTGTGAAGGCTACAAGTTCTGCTACATATGCTGAATGTTGTGGACTCAGAATCCTGTCCTTCTCTATTCCTGTATCTGTTGTACTGCATAGCTAGTGTATAATGAGCCATCCTCTGTTTTCCTATAACAAACAAAAATTTTTACTGTAGATATGAAGTACAGTCATCATTGTCATCATCATTTATCCTCTAATCCTACTTACACTCTAATCCTCCCTCCCCTGTGAGTCTCATATAGAAAAAGATAAATTTAGGAGTATCATATAGCAGTGTGATAACACCAAGGACAGTGTGACCTGCAATATTCTTACAAATATTTTATATTTTTATACAAATTTTTTTTTCAATGTTTTCATTTTTTTTAAATCTCAGTGTTGTCTTCTTGTAGACAGTATGTGTAGCTATGCTTGACCTGTGTTTGCATCTACAACTTGCAATAACTGGATAACAGTTATTTATATCAGCACCAATGTAAACATACAAATGACTAGTGTCTTATGAGACACAGACATTGGAATCTCTTTTTAGGGGTTAGATTTTCTCGGCCAAATTGAAATTTTCCTGTTAAAAGACATAATTTGAGAAATAGGTTAATACAGATTTACAATGTTAAGTTCCACATTGATTCCAAACTGAATCTCATTAATTAAACTTCAATAAAACTTTGTCTACATGTCAGTCACACACAGCAGTGATCATTGTGTTTATTACTGTGTTGTTTTGTTTTACATCACTATAACAACTATGTGTACTATTATTTATCTTTGTGTAGCATACACCATTGGGTGCATACATTATAATGTGTGTTTAACTAACAATATTTTTTAACACTTTGTTATTTTATTTGCTATTTTTATTTATGTATTTATTTTTATCATGTTTATCACTTCTTTTACTTTTTCTTGCTATTTAGCACATCCTGATCTTAATAACGCAACTTGTTTTTCTAATGTTTCTTGGGGTTCAGAAATAAATCTCTTTTTTTTTTATTGTTACAGTTATCTTCTTGCAGCTTGTTGACATATTTTTATGTTACTAACCTAGATGTACTAATACCCTGATAGTGAGGGTGGAGCCGTGTACTACTCTCACCCTATTCTGGTCATCCATCTTGGTTGTGGAACACATATGTAATGGCTGCCACGAGGGAGGGTCTCTAGCTTCTCCCTCTGTTACAGTTTTAGTATAAACATGACAAATATACAAGACAAAGATGCTAGACAAGTTTACTTATTTCATAAAATGACAGAATTTTCCTATATGTGTTCTTAGGAGATCTGGGAATTCTGCCACTAGGGAAAGTAACTCACCTCTAGTCCAAAGGACATTATCTGAAATACTACAGTCAGTTGTTACATTATACATACATGGACCTACAATCCCCCTATGTCCCCTGTTCAGATAATGAGTCAGATGCCTGGTTTTAAGAGTCAGTCAGACCCTGTTGTGCATATTGACTACATGCGGTGAGTGGGGTGTCATTACTCTCAGATGCTGAGAATTACCATGAGCTGTATCACTACTACTGCTACAGAGAATGAGACTGCGCTGGGCAGTCTGAACTATGTGTTCATATGTTTATCCATATGTTTATACATATGTTTATTCATGTGTTACCTGTAGGTGGCAGTGCATCAAACCAGGTATCATCTACATTATCTTGTTGCAATGAGTTACTGTTACTGTTACTGTTAGTAATATCTGGGTACAAGGGAACATAAGGAGGAGGTGATAATGGGGAAATTGTTAGTGGTTACATCAGATTCCCCTTATGTAGGCACTCTGGTTTGTTTTGCTTATTTTCTTTACTTTCAAATTCATTATTAATTTTCTTATACAACCTTCCCTTATTAAACCATTTCTCAAGACACTTTATATGTTTCAATACTTCATGCTGCATGGTCAGTCACTTACAAACCTTGTCTATCAACACTACCGACAATGTTAAAAAAGTAAGAATCAAAGATAAATTTGAAAACATACTCACCAACAAATGTAGTGCAGCAGTGTCAGACAAAGCTCTTGTAAGTGAAGAACATGGATAATTCACGTCGGGGTCACCAAATTGTAAATGTAGATATAAATCAGGCAAAAGACATTTCTGTAGAAATTACATATTGGTTTATTCACAAAACAAAGACACAGAGCCAGTTACCCTTACATGAGGCACAGACAGAAGCAGCCTTATGGGATAACAGATGATGCAGTCAGTCAACATTTGACCATCAGTTTGAGCTGACATTGTATAGTGTTTGAACAAGGATTGTTAGAATAGAACAAGGCCATATATGGTATTAAGACATTTCTTCTGAACATGTTCCTTTTAGGGTATAGCAAGTCCATATATAGTATTGGATACATTCCTTTCACGCAAGTCCATATATGGTATTAAAGAAATTCCTTCCTAATGGGGGTTTCGCATCTGTTAACCATTATCTTTGAGGCTAGTTACAATACGTTATGCTGGTCACATACATATACAGATAATCAATTACATATTATTATTATTATTATTATTATTATTATTATTATTATTATTATTATTATTATTATTATTATTATTATTATTATTATTATTATTATTATTATTATTATTATTATTATTATTATTATTATTATTATTATTATTATTATTATTATTATTATTATTATTATTATTATTATTATTATTATTATTATTATTATTATTATTATTATTATTATTATTATTATTATTATTATTATTATTATTATTATTATTATTATTATTATTATTATTATTATTACACAGATACTGACTAGCATTATTATTATTATTATTATTATTATTACTATTATTACTAC
>WWET01007394.1:25715-41525 GCA_011038615.1 Limnodynastes dumerilii
GCACAACAGCATGTGAAATTGATTGTCAATCAGTGTTGCTTCCTAAGTGGACAGTTTGAATACACAGAAGTGTGATTGACTTGTAGTTACATTGTGTTGTTTAAGTGTTCCCTTTATTTTTTCAAGCAGTATATATCTTAGTCCATATGTTTTCTTGGATTCTGCGTTTGATATTTACATCACCTAATTTGGAATATAATAATCACTTGAAAGCTGGGTTACTTTTTGATTGCAGTAGTTAGTAGTTCGTTTCTACCTACAACAGGGTGTTTTTTTCAGTAGCAAATAAGCCCTCCAGTGCGTTCAGGTCACTTACACTCCTTGCGTGCGTAAGTGACCTCTCCTTATTAAATATGAATCCGGTCCTGGGTTTTCATTGTAGTGATCAGGGACGGATTGGGATCTTAAAATGAAAAATTCTTTGAGTGGTCTCCAGTGGGCATGACCAAATCATTGGCAGGTGGGGTCAACACAAAAATGGCCAAAACACAAAAGCAATGTGTTATTAAAATTAAAATAACACCCACGGAATTTAACATGGTTTTCCCCAGGTGTTAATTTCCTCCTATTTTTATCATATTTTGTTTGTATATACAGGCAAATCAAGAGGTCTCTATATCTAATAAACAGTAAAGGTGGCTTTCTCATTCTAATGACTGCCTCACTTGGATTGGCTGTTACTGCTTGCTTCACACTGATTGGTCATTGAGCAGTGTGGGAGTCGCCACTATGAAACTGCTATTTTAGAAATAGAGACAGCCGAAAGCTGATTTTTGTCTGTCTCTATTTCGAAAATAGCAGTATGAGTTATATTGACATTTTTTTATGATTTGGTAAGTATGTTGATCGGCATATATACACATTTATTATTTGTAAACCCCACCAAAGACCAGCTGCACCTACCGGACAGGTAAGTAGGACTTTATGGAGAAAATGAGGGTCAGGCTGTGGAGAGGGTAGTTTTAGGGTTAGGCTGCAGGGAAGAGAGGGTTAGGGTATTTGAAGGGGAGTCTTAGGGTCCCTCTGTGGGTAAGGGAGTCTTAAGGTCACCATTACTGACATACCCATCAATGCACACAGCGTGGTTTGCAGGGGAACTCGGCTGTCCCAGCATTATCATCACAGGTAAGTTCAGGCTTTGTGAGGCAGTGATTGATGTGCATGTTCTCAGGACAGGTAAGATTGCAAGGGAAGGGCAGGACACAGACATTGGAGTTCTCTGAATAACAGACATAACTGGGATCTTTGCGCTCCCATCCTTGTATGCACTGCTTAGCGCAGATTTCAGAGATGTTTAATTCTTTACAATGTCCAAAGCATGTACATCAAAAGGGGAAGATCATGTCAGACGGACAGTAGTATTCTATAAAGGTAACATTCTTCACAATTTATTTCAATTCAAGTCAGCAAAATAAGATTATAGGACCAGATCCATATTCCTGCATGCTTTTCGTACATGTGGGGGGGATCTGTCTGTCTGCACGAGAGAGGACATATCTACTGTCTCATATCTATCTATCTATCTATCTATCTATCTATCTATCTATCTATCTATCTATCTATCTTTTTTTTTATTTTTATTTTTTATATAAAACTCTTAGTTAATTCAAAGAACAGTATCCTTTTACCTGTTGTAGCTGGAGCAGCATTCATTTTATGGGTCATATATTATGTAAATGATACAAAAAAAGAGATAGAAATGTTTTGGATCTATAAACATTGTTTTATTTTCATCAGAATCTTCCCAGGCTAGAGGAACAAGGGACACACAAGATAAAATTGCTATTGTTACCATTTCTATGCTTTGATTGGCTGCATACTGCATACTGCAGGCTGCTCCTCCCACTTACTGACACATGGACAAGCAGGAGATGGTTTACATAAAGGGACTGATTTTGGGAGTAAGGGTAAATCCAGTGCAAGGGTATAGCTCAGCTATATTATTACTATTACTTTACTTTTGCACACAGAACTTAAATACTGCATGGCTTTATGTTTAATTTGATAAAATAGAGTTAGCTAAGAAATTTCACCTCTCAAATATAATTTTCCTTTCACAGTGTAAATTTGTCTCCCCTTGCATTTCAACATGGTATTGCTTAGGACACCACAAGTGCAACTCTGAATCAACCCCTTGGCTTTTAGCAGATTTAGGCAGATCCAGATTTTAAATAATAATTAATGAATGAATTCATTAAATGTCTCCACTTCCCTTTCAGTTTATTCAGTGGTTTAAAAAAAAAAAAAAATTAAATTATTTAGGAAATGTCAACCAAAAATTAATTAAGTCCTTATTAACCTGCCAAAAGAAGGGAAATGAATAGGTGATTCTTGGATGCTAAAAAACGTAGGCCCTGATCCAGAGCTGCACTTCTGTCTTTTTTCAGATGGAAGCGCAGCCTAAATGTCCACTGCGCATGCCCAGATCGGGAGCGTGCACAGAAAGATGGGTGCAAAAGTACCCATCCAACTGTGTTCATTTCGGACTGCGCTGCGCCTGTGTAATAATATTTAAATGAGAAAAGGGTCGCTCTTCTCATTCAAATACTGCTTCCACTAGAGTCCGCTGGCTGCTTAACAAGCCTTACGCTTACACCATCTCTTAAGATGGTGTAAGTGTAGGCACAGCTCACTGGAGCTGAAAAAAAAGTAAGTTAGTAAAAAAAAAAAAAGTAGTTTTAGTAACATGTGGCTTTATTTTTTAGCTGGGCATTGGACTTTTTTTTTTTTCAAGAAAGGGATGGTTATTGGCAATATTTAATTACTTTACATTAAATGGGAGCACATGGATGTTTAACAATTTTTTTTTTTAGAGGGCACAGTATGTTTTTTTTTTTTAAAGGAATGAGCATGTAATGCTATTTGGTGCCGGGCATGTTGTCAATAGTAGTACTACTAGCGAAAGCATGCCTTGTCATTCATGGGCATGCTTGCACTTGTAGTTTTACTAGCGGCAGCATGCCCTGCCAGACCGTTTTTTATTTATTTATTTCCATAGGTTGCGGCGGCGGGGCAGGCAGGGGAAGGGGTTCATTTTTCAATATGTCAAAAAAAAAAAAAGAAGCCTTTTTATTTTTTTATTTTAAACATACGGTCAATTCAGAGGTGCATGTCTGCTAAAACTCTGGATCAGGTCCGTAATCTTTATTAACCACATTTAAAAATAGCAATATTAGATTTGTGATCTCAAACTGTGATCAAACTGTATAGGACAGGATATATAGAGAAAATGACTCAAAATATCAGTAAAATATTAAAACCATAAACAAATATAAATGTGTGAATTACAGGAAAAAATGGTGCTATTAAAATATTGTGGGAAGATTATGTGTCAATGATGATCACTAGAGAGAACCCCTGATGTAGACCATTTTTCTGTGAAATATATATTTATGGTAATCAAGTAATAAATCCATTAGATGATCTTAAGATATTTTGTTTATTAGTATTAAAAGGTCCCAAAAACACAAACTCAAATAAAATTAATATATCAGATTATTGATCAAAATGAGCATAGGAGTAAAGTTAACGTCTTATGTTTGTGTGGAAAAAGTTAAAACTTGCATAAATATTACAGATCCTTTGACAATAGAAAGGTTTGTTACATTGTAAAGTAAAAAATTAAATTGATTTAATGTGAAAAATTAATTATCTCCAGAGTGTTAACAACAGCGCCATTTTCTGGCTTATAACAAATAATACGCTCACTAATGAAACAAGAATTATCACAAACAAAACTGTTGCAATGTAGTTTATAATGTATTCATCTTTTGAACAATTCAGATATTGAATAGGATTTCCACATTGTATTCTAATGTGTGAATGAGGGGCTCCCTTGCTGTTTTAAACAATCCTTGAATCTTATACATTGTGGTACAGGGTCATTGGAGAGGACATAACCGTCATCACACAAACAATGGGATACACGGGTTTTTAGTGACTGTGGTTTTATATTTAGAGCAGCACAGGTTGGCCTGTATGTTGTAAGACAAAGCTCGTGTGAGGGGGGCACTGGACATTGCATTAGGACACCGGGATACAGGATTTAGAAGTTGCCGACTGAAAGCACATCAATGCAGTCTCATCCAAGGAAACACGGCTTTATGCAACTTTCTGTTGTGCTGTTCATATTGTCACAGTTACAGTCTCAGAGGCGTTTGTAGCAGTATACAGTGTTAGGGGGGCAATGTGTGTATAAATGTGTGCAGCTAAGAGCTAACTGGACCACCTCATGTTGGTTTGCTGCAGGGTTGTCCGTATGCACCGCAACCAAAGCCTAACCATTTCCTCACTGCAGCCTAACCCATAAAAGTTCCCTCACTGCAGCCTGTGACGTGGGTGGACTATATCAGAGGTTGTTCAGTTACATCTAAATAGATGAACTCCGACCACTATCTGGTCCTACTCAGAGCAATCGGGCAACAAAGAAAGGCATATCGTTCATGCCTAGAAACCGCACAACCCCTTGTGATTAAGAAGAGGCAGAGAATATTTAGAACCAATAAGTGGTTTTAATGTGGCAATCCAATAAACACAGCCAGCCACCGTCAAAAGCAAAACTTGTGCAACGTGAAAATAAAACAATAGTAACTGTCCATAGTGCTGAGAAACGAAGTTAATTATGGTACAAGCTCCTCATAATATCAAGTTCAATGGATAGAATCAGGTAGAGGGCCTGCAATATATGGAGGCAGCATAGGACAGAGAACCACAGCAGTGCATATGCGGACCAACTTTTAGTCCGTCAAAGTCCCTGATTATGAGGAGCTTGGAGATGTTTTCTATACTATGATTCTGACACAGATTCACAATCCTTTGATGCCTTAGAAGGAGCTAACATGAGATTGTTCCATTTACATGATATCACTATTTATAATATATATTTTTATTTACCAGTAGATTTTGATCAGTAGATCAGAAAACTACTCTGGAAACGATTTGTAAACCCTTTCTTATAAGGACATCGGTTTTTGAGTTATAGGACCGGCTCCAGATTTAAGAACGTTTTTCCGTGTGTTCGTAATGCATACGTGCGTGATGTACGTATAACGTACAATATGTAAAACTTTCATAACTTAGAAGACCACACCCAGCAGTCGTTCGTAGAATTACGTGAAACGTCCTGTTGTCCGTATGCACGCAATGTTGGACAGGTAAGCGCATATACATTGCGTGCGGTTCATACATAGTTGTACACGCGTATGTGTCATGAGGTCTTCATCGATGGCAATTTATTTTTTCCCCCCCCAACAAACACATGACACTCATCTGATGTTAATGAAATGCATGATTTGCACCTGATATTAATAACAGAACCTAGGCAAACCAGTTAGATAGGTAGAAAAGGGTATTGCCTGTTTTTGTCCTGCTTTTTATATCAAAACGTAATTCTTTTTCTGCATTAATATGTACATTTATAACCCAATAACATTACCTCACAACGGACTTATATATAATTATTAAGTATTAAAGGCACACATATGTCATGTATGTCATGTAACAACAAGTAATGCTGTCAACCAGTGGAAGACAATAGTAACACTTGTAATGGTGTCTGTACTATTTCATACTAGCAAATGTTATAGCTTTATGACCATAGAACTTTGTAAACACGCAACATAAACACGTGTTATGTAGCTTCCATATATTGAATGTAATAGTTTTTATATATATTTATTATTTTGAAACACAATTAATAGTTTCTTTTGTAAAGTTAGTCTTTTATTATAATACTCCTACCCCAGCTGCACTACCCCTGTAATTTCAGGGGTAGTGCAGCTGCAAAAAGAGGTGGAAAGAGAGGAAAATTAATACATGTTAAAATTGCAACCTCACTTCCCACTATACACACGTGCAAAAACATTGCTATACAAAAGTTTACAAAGTATAGCATTATTTGTTAGCTATATTTTATGTTGACCTATTTTGATCATGATTGAATTAAAATCATCAATAAAGCTGTTTATGTCTCTCTAAGTTTTTACAATTACATTATTAAGTCAAGAACATGACATCCCATTAACTATGATTAACACGTATGTATAGTCTCTTGTGAAATCATGACTTCCATAAAACATCCCTCTTTGTGTATACATTAAGACAATGCTTTAACCTGTACATTTCAAGTGGCAAAACCAGTTACATATGGCGGGTGTGGGTCCCCGGTTAGAAAATCCCAATTTCGAAAATTCGAATTGCGAATTTTCCAGCTGGGGAAGGTAAAACCTAGCAACACAGCCTGCTACACACTACCAGGGTAAACAGAGTGTAACAATATAAGGTTGCACATTTTTGAACAAAAATGCTAATGTGAATTGCACACATCTTGCTTTCGACAATGCGCTGGCGAAGCGCAACCATGCTTTTGTTTAATTTCTTAATTGAGTGGAATATGCGTGCTCGAGTCATAAGGACACATTTGTTGTGCGCATACATGTAATTAAAGAAAAAGGTAGAGGCGGAAATGTGCAATGGTGGATTTTTTTTTTTTATAATTTTTATATTATATAATTTACTTATCCTAAAAATGAATGTTTTGAAAATGTGAAAGAAAATTTTAAATATTTTTAAATGGTCAAATATTTAATAGTTGTATGTGTTATGTAAATGTTTTTTAAACTTATTTATATTTATTATTGTTTTATATTCAGCCTACACAAACATAGAAAAGAAAACATGCAATTTTTAAGATTAGAATAATAATTAGCATTTATTTATAACAAACAAAAAAATAAAACCTTTATAAACAAACATTATTTACAATAAAAAATAAATATATCAACAAACAAAAGCAACAATATTATAATTCATTTTTAGAATTTAAAAACATGGTTCGAAAAACCTCAACCTTTTTAGCTAATTTCCCCCAACATGTTTGCTGCCAAGAGTTTTTCTCCCTCTGATTTAAAAACAAAGCAAAAAAACAAGCAAAAAAAAAAACATTATAAAGACTAACAAAATCCAAGCTTTTGTAGCACACAAGCACACATATTTGTAACCGTTATGGTATAACAAAATTTACAAATTATTATTATTATTAATAGTTTTTCTATTCTTCTAACAATGTTTCACATCACTTATATTTTGGTCAACATGAAAATGTATTGTAATCGTAAAATACTAGTAATCATGAATCTAATTATATTGCTATTGTTATGTCTATGTAACAAACCAATAAAGATGACAATTTTTTGGTGTGTGATGTATGTAAAAGTGTTTTTTTTTTAAACACAGCCAAAGTCCAGCCAAAGAACTGAGGGAGTCCTGTCCTCAGACAGTGAACCTGATTTTGTTAACAAAAAATATATTTTAAAATGCTATCATACCTAAACTTTAAACTTAGACAATCTAGTATTTCAGTTCTATGTGCAAAAGTCTTTTTTTTTTCTGCATGCAAAAGATAATTAGCACACCTTACTTTGAAAAAGAGTTTAGCCGGCCTGAACACCTGTTTTTAATGTGTATGTTTGTGTATGTTTTTAATTTAAAATAGTTTTATACTTACCTCCTCCTCCTCCTCCTCCAGTTGCAGCTGCTCTGCTTCCAGCTGAGAAGTGCCACCGTCTCCGCCACCTGCTTCTCCTCTTGTATCACCGGCTCTACCGACCGCTCCTCCTCCTGTGTCACCGGCTCCACCACCTGCTCCTCCTCCTGTGGAACAGGGTTCACCACTTGATCCTCCTCCTGTGGCACCTCATGCCAAAAAATGGCAAAAAAAATTTGTTGGCTATATTACCGGGACGGGATTCATTATAATTTCCTCAATTTTTTATTTTTTTTCTTTCTTTCGTTCTTACAAATGGGTGTGGGTCCGCTAAGAAAATTTGAATTTTGAAAATGCAAATTTCGAAATTTCTATTGCAAATGCATTATTTTTTACGAAGAATATGAAAGTCAAAATATGCGAATACATAACTTTTTCTGATTATAAAATGCTGAATTTATAAAGTATCTAATTCGAAAATCTCTATTTCAGATATTTATAATAATCCATTTTCAAAAATAACACATTTAGAATGCTTTTGTAATTATAAACTTTCAATTTAGAAAAATCGTATTTATACTGCTCCTGTTTGCAAAATATATTTTCAAAACTCATGTAATGCGATGTAGTACGAATTCGCTTTTCTGTATTACGCATGATTTACATTTATAACGTTCTGAATTTCGAATATTAAGATTTATATATTCTATATTTCCCAGCATTCTATTTGTAATGGTTTATATTTCGAATATTTATGGAAATATTTTCTTTGCTTTTCTACATTGCGAATCCACATTCCCTATGTTTACTGAGTATTTGCACGTAATTTCACAGCGTTTGCGTATGTTTAGCAGCTGGGACCGATAATTATAACAGAAGATGGGAGGGGGAGAGCGCTCTCTGTTGCTGCTGCTGCTGCTTTATATCTATGTGCAAAGCTGCTCTGACAGCTTTGCAGGTATACTTTTAAGCTGTCAGAGCAACATAGCACATAGATATACAGCAGCGGCTATTGCATGCAGTAATGTATTAATACTGATAAGAATTAGCTGAAGTCGTGCTTCATACATGCATTTTCATCTGCTCCCTGTCTGTACTACTCCTGAAATAGCCGCTATTGTATATCTGTCAGAGCTATGCTTTGCACACTGTTTGTGTGAAAGAATGAGAGATTTAGAGAGAGAGAGAATGGCAAGAGTGAGCAAAGATTTTGTTAAAGTAAAAGTATTGTACTTTGAGCAATCAAAAGTCTAAATCATACTGTTAATTGTATATAATAAATATATATACCACATATCCAAAATGGAGGCAGCTACAAAATCAGTTTATAAAGTAATATATATGACCGGTACACAAGGCAAGGGGAATTTGTACAAAAAACAAGACATGGCCAGGCACTCTAGCCATTACTCAGTTACTAATCATGAACTTCTATCTTTAAAATAAAAATCAGAGAATTAGTTACAAATATCTGCAGATACGTGATAAGCTGTTCGCTACTTACAAGGCTTCTCTGCTGAACAGTCCTAACTGTAATCTTAACTCTAAATAGAGCCCCAACTTTGGGTCACATATCCAATATCTTCCTAAGCCAAGAGCATACCTCACATGGAGATTCCCATTTCTCCCAAACTACCACTCTAAGACTGCACCCCCGCTCAGCTGCAATCTCAGAGAGACTTTAAATCACATATCCAAAATGGAGGCAGCTACAAAATCAGTTTATAAAGTAATAAAATTCCTAGACCTGATAGGCTGTCCAACCCTCCCCACAAAACAACACCCAAATAAAGACACGAGCCCATTATTGGATTTATAAAAGGGGGCATAATTTATTGATTGGAATTGAAAAGGACTATTAGTTTAGAGATAGGTGGCGACAACCAGCAGGTGGGGAACAGCAGCAATAGTGACAACTAAAACCAGACAAAATAAACGACAGGCATCACCTGTCAAGCGCCCCCCAGGTAGGGATAAACGGGTACTAACCCCCCTTCACCGTGCACGTGTCAAGTGGCAGAAAAGACACCCGCCTCATGGCATGGTTTTGAATCGTAATCCAGGGGTGTACCTATCCCTACCAATACAAGACCATTCCCCCAGGCGCTAGATGGACATTGCTGTTCCCCACCGCTACCGCCAAAGCGAGCCGCCCTCAAGTGGCCTCGCCCGCCAACCTATATGTCCTTCAATGCCCCCAGAATATTCCCAACAAACCGACTATTGCCCTGACAGGAAAAATGCACCCCATCGGCCCTATAAAGGCTGGCATCGTCGCGTGACAAATTCGGATGGTAGATAACCTTACCGCCAATATCGAAAACAAATTTCGTCAAAGACCGATTAAGTTTTTTGCTAGTATTCTCTATAGCGCTGACCGAACCCGGACCAAACCAAGACAGACGTGGTGTCATCTGTGACCAGCCTAACACCCCCTCCGGGAATGCCGTGCGAACCGCCAAGAGGTCCCTCTTAGCCGTTTTTAACACCACCTCCGGGAATGCCGTGCGAACCGCCAAGAGGTCCCTCTTAGCCGTTTTCTCAATAACGCAAGATTTTACATTACCGATATCGTTGCCTCCCAAATGGACTATCAAGCAATCCGGCACCCCAAAGGTGTCAAAAGCCTGACAGCACAACCTGGGAAACTAGTCCCAACGCATTCCCCTTACGCCAAGCCAATCAACATCCCAATTAGCCAAGGGGACGGGTGCACCCCCCCTGTCAAGAAATTCCCGTGCCCAATAGACGTAAGAGTGGCCCACAATCAGGGCCCGCCGAACCAGTGTGACCAAACCTGCAAGAGAAATACTCTAAACAATTAGCTACTTAGCAATCTTAAGCATAATCAAAAACAACCTCCACAAACAACCCCAAAACTTACAATGTTAATCCTATCTACAAAAGAATAAAAGAGGACAAGACGGGAAGGGGGAGGACGGCACTGCAGAGTCAGGTCGAAACCAACGGGGGCGAAGACTCCAAAACCTCCGGGGTGAAGCAAACAGCAAATCAGCCACCCCACTGGGAGGATAAAAGGAGAAAGTCCCCAGTACTCCCTGAAGGCGAGTGATGGTTAGTCTGGCTCGACCTGCGTCCCGTACCGCCCACTAATACATAACCATAACATGCATACTGAAACTGAAAAAACTACACATTAGGTCTAACATATTTTTTAAACGCGTTGGACTTCCAACCCCCCAAGGCCATAATAACCTTGGGAGGGCGGCCATCAGCCGCTGCCGAAGACGCCGCCCCAATTCGAAACGAATGGGTACCGAACTTAGCTGGGTCCATGCCGAGCCCACTGATGCAGTTTTTTAGCACGGCGGAAAACTGGTAGCGAGTAAGGGGTGAACCATTCTTATGAGACAACCAATTTACCCCCCCTGGGTGAGCTTTACCCAAATACTGACACGCAAGCGCAACCGGGCAAATTAGTCTATCCCAAAAGGCATTCAAGGTTACCCATCTACCCTTCCCCATCTGGTCAGTTTTAGATTTATGAACCAGACACGAGATGTAATGTTCCGCAATGCTCACATTACAATAAAGCAAACCGGAATCCACCGCTGACTTACGCGCAACGAGCTCGGAAACCCGAAACGCGCCAAAAAACGCCCATGCCCGCTCCGAAAAAGGCTAGCCTCGAAAGCGTCACGTGTATGAGAAGGTACTATACGTACTAAACGCCGCAGGAGGTGCCTACATATAGGCTGACGCGCATCTGGACCCGTTGGCCTCTTACGCGCCAAGCCCTTCAGAACGTGGGAGATGAAAAAACCCTTGGTAATATCCCTGCCATGGAGCAATTTGGAGTAATACCCAACTCCTGCCAGCAGACCCGACATGGACCCTTTTGACCTGCCCGCCTGGAATTCATCCCATAACCAACTTAACAGAATATCCCGTGTCGACTTACCTCGCCTGCGCTTCAACTCCATATAGGATAACCACTGCCGCCACGCAAACGGATACCTCTTAAGCGTGGCCGGGGCCAGGGAGCAGTCCGCCAGAGACCTCAGGACGGCTGAATGATCTGCCAAAGATGAGACGGACATGACCAGCCAGACCCCTTGGCCTGAGGCACCAGCTCCCTGAACCAGTCAAAACGCGAAAGCGCGTCGGCAATGCAGTTATCAACACCGGGAACATGGCGGGCGCGAAACCTAACATTTAACCTTAAACAACTGAGAACCAAATACCTTAACAAACAAATTGCGGGTGGCGAAGATGCGCACTGCTTATTGATGGCCTGGACCACTCCCAAATTGTCGCACCAAAACAAGATATCCTTGTTCGCAAGGACAGCCGCCCATAATTCAACCGCGACGACAATGGGGAAGAGCTCCAAGACCAGCAAGTTTGCTGTTAACCGCCCTGGAAGTAGGCCCCAAAACCTACCGCTCCAGAGGCATCAGTGAACAGCTCCAATTCACGATTAGATGCTGCGGGTGAAAGCCAAATCCTGGTCCCATTAAAATCACTTAAAAACTCCAGCCACACCCCCATGTCCTCCCTGATACCGGCAGAAAGGTGAACGAAGTGGTGGGCCAATTTGACGCCGGCAGTGGCCCGTTCAAGTCGCCTGCAGAATACCCGACCCATGGGGATAACCCTGCAAGCGAAATTCAACAGGCCCAACAGCGACTGAACTTTTTGGAGAGGGGAACGACGCCTGGAACACATGTCGCTTAACGCCGATCACAGCTTGCCAATCTTGTTCACCGGCAAACGGCACGACCCCTCCACTGTGTCAATCTCAATCCCCAGATATGACAAACAAGTTGTGGGATCCTCCGTCTTGTCTGCCGCGACGGGTACACCGAAATGCCAAAAAAGACTGTTGGCATATTCCAAGGCCCTCCCGCAGGCATCCGATAATGCAGGACCGACGAAGAGAAAGTCGTCGAGGTAGTGCGCCATGGAAGAGTGCCCTGCTCCAACCGACACTGCCCAGTGCAGGAAAGAGCTAAACCCCTCAAACAGCGCCCAAGAAATCGCGCAACCCATTGGCAAGCAACGATCCACGAAAAACCCCTGCGGCAACCTGAAACCCAAAAATTTAAAGGAGTCAGGATGCAACGGGAGTAGCCGAAAAGCTGACTCAATGTCCAGTTTCGCCATAAGCGCCCCAGGACCATTCGCCCGAACCATGTCAACCGTGTCAGCAAAAGACTGATATCGCACCGAACAAGCGTCCGGATCGATAGCGTCATTCACCGACTGGCCCTCAGGAAAGGAGAGATGCTGGATGAGCGGAAATTTACCCTGTGATTTCTTTGGGACCACGCCCACTGGAGACAAAATCAAACCCGGTATGGGACAGGAAGGAAACGGGCCAGCCACCCGCCCCAAACTAACCTCTTCCATAACCTTCGATAAAACAACCTCAGGCAACGCTATAGCAGACCTAAGGTTACGCTTACCCCCAACAATTAACTGATTTCTGATGGGCAATCTAAAGCCAACTGAAAACCCCTCAAAAAGCAAAGCAGCCATTTGCCTATCAGGGTATCTGTCCAACCAGGGACACATTGCCTCAACCTTAACTGGGGAGGGGGTCCTGACCAGCTGCTCTGTTTTCGGGGGAGGGGGCAAGGGGGTCGAGATGGGCCTGGCCTGGGCACGTTACAGTCCTTGGCTGGGTGTGCCCCACCGCAGCGCCCACAAGCGTGTCGGTACCTGCACCCCACACCTCTGGTGCACCTACCAGCGTTGAATGAGAAACATCGCTTGTTGGTATTGTTAAATGTTTGACTCCGAAAGGACGACTGAGCCCCCCGCGAAGACTGGCCCTCCACCGGCTTCTTAGGAGGCTGCGATACCCGCAGCCACAGCGCCATATCCTGGGACCCGAACGCAATGCTTTTTTTGCCACCAAATTTTTTATGGAAACGCTCATCGTATATAAGCCACAACCCGGCCTGTGCAGTGGCGTGCCTGTCCTGTATCAAATAGAGATACTTCCAGACGTCCACAAATTCGCACTGTCTACCTTGCAGATAGCAAGTAGTAAAAACCACAAACCCCCCGAGCCAGTTACCAAAGGTTTTATAGGCATCCTCGCCCATGCCACCTTTGGCCTTCGCCGCTGCCAGGCCTTTTTTGCCCTCGTACGTAATGCAAAAAAGGTCCACAAATTGCCCTTTCCGAATGCGCTCCCTAGAAGACTTGCGAACGTCCCAATCTACATCCGATATATCCGTCAAATCCGGAGGAGGACCAGTACCCTTACGCGGGGCCACCCACCCCTTAGACCCAACTGTTTTGCCTTTCTTTTTCCCTGCGTGCCTCAGCAATGTCTTTTTTAATAGCTTCATAACCTTGCTGGGGCGTAGTTGGGACTCGGACGACTCTGCGCTTGAGCTAACTGACCCCTCAGAGGACTCCTCCCCTTCTGACACTTGACACTCACCGGCATCACTGCCCCCATCGACTCCTTCCGCTACACCAGCCACAGCAGCCGCTGCCTGCCGTGAGGTCCCTGGAACCTCCTCCTCTGGAGCCGAGCCGGTGATCTCCACCTGAGCTGGTAAAGTGAGACCTGGAACACAAACAGGATTAGCCACCACATCCACTGGAACAGTATTCGCAAGCGAGCCGCCACCAGACGTTACCGGCGGAGGAACGGACGCAACAGCCCCCGGAACAACATTGGCCATGCCCTGCCAAACCCCTTTCCCGTATGGAAAAGGCATAGCAGGATATTGAAACTGAAAAGGAGCAGCCTGCATCAGAAACTGAAAACCCATCTGCGCCTGCCATGGAGCTTGGATGCCGTAAGGAAGAGAAGGATAAGCGGGCCACTGCGGCCCCGTAAATGCGGCTGGATATTGACTCTGAGTGACCCCTAACTGAGGAAGAACAGAAGGGGGGGAATAGGTACTGCTGGAGATACATGCTGCGGGGGTGCGAGACTGACCTGGCTGTAAGCCGAAATCAAGGACCCCCCAGGGCTAGCCCCAACCCCCAGAGTACCCAGATTACCCCCACCTCCGGCCACTGGAGTATCCGGAATAACCTCCTCTTCAGAGAGAGCTTCAGGGCTGAGAGTGGGTGGACAGGAAGCCCCCCTACCCCTGACAGCACCAGTCCTGTGCCCACTGCGAGTCCCAACACTGCCCCTCCGCCTGCTGCGTCCCCGAGACGCTGATGGTGCATGCCCAGCCTGGCCAAACACATTGGTGGCAGTGGCAGCATTAGCAACAACATGAGGGACAACAGAAACATTGGTGGCAGCGGGAGCAGCTCCAGAGAGCACTGAATGGACAGATACATTGGTGGCAGTGGAGACGTTTCTGCCACTCACAGAGGCAGAGTCCAGGATAGACAGCTGGACTCTGCCCCTGCCACGCGCGCTGCCTCTCCTGGCTGCCCTCCCCGTCTGCATAGTGCCCGCAGCCGCGGGAACACTATCGCTGCCTCCGACGGGGGAATCCAAGATGGCGGCCGCCATCTAAACTTCTGGTGACGTCACCTGCTGGTGACGCGAACCGGAAGTTCCCTCCATCGCGGTGCTGGCCGAGTCCTCCCGCAGGCGCAACGGAGCGGAACTGGAACGGGCTGGGCGCGACATGCTTCAGACTCAGGTAAGAGAGTAAAGGAGAAGGGGAGCGCTGGAGAGGGGGAGAAAAGGAGGAAAAGAGAGAAAAAAAGAAGAAAATAGTGGGAACAGAAATCAGAGGGGACAGAGGGAAGCAGACAGAGTGCCCAGAGGGAGCAAATAAGAAGAAAAGCAAGAAAATACAAGAGAATAGAAAATTTAACGTTTAATCAAACTGCCAGATACTCAGCCTTCCAGAAGAAAACGACAGGCAAGACTGAACTAAACAAAATGGAGGATCTTTATACCCCTAACTATAACCC
The DNA here is from genome assembly GCA_011038615.1 of Limnodynastes dumerilii. Classification (NCBI taxonomy): domain Eukaryota; kingdom Metazoa; phylum Chordata; class Amphibia; order Anura; family Limnodynastidae; genus Limnodynastes; species Limnodynastes dumerilii. Next base: position 41,068 of record WWET01007394.1, read on the forward strand.
ACCCCACAATCCCACCCACTCTTAAGCCATTGGTTACAAACCCTAGAGAGCCTTGTGAAGGGGAGGGGGGAGAAAGCCCACAGCTGAGGATTTTATCTGTCCTCAAGCTTAGGACAGCTTTCGTTTGCATTATATATGACAGATGCACAAGGCAATTGGAATTTGTACAAAAAACAAGACATGGCCTGGCACTCTAGCCATTACTCAGTTACTAATCATGAACTTCTATCTTTAAAATAAAAATCAGAGAATTAGTTACAAATATCTGCATATACGCGATAAGCTGTTCGCCACTTACAAGGCTTCTCTGCTGAACAGTCCTAACTCTAATCTTAACTCTAAATAGAGCCCCAACTTTGGGTCACATATCCAATATCTTTCTAAACCAAGAGCATACCTCACATGGAGATTCCCAGGTCTCCCAAACTGCCACTCTGAGACCGCACCCCCTCTCAGCT
>WWET01007395.1:0-15579 GCA_011038615.1 Limnodynastes dumerilii
ATATATATTATTGCCACTTGACTAATACTGGATTTTAAATCTTTTATTGTATATTAACTTGCAATATTTTCACTTTTTGATGGTTTAAAGCTTTTTTTTTATATTTGTAGGCTGCTTTAGAGGGTGTGTGCCCCCTCATATTGTGTAGATTATATGTTATTTACTCTTATTCACAGTTGATGCAATAGGTTTACCAGCATACAGCATGAAGCAGGTCTACTGACTATTAAACAACTAATTAAAAACCCTAATTACAATGGACTATCCACTGAGCTGTTTATACAGTTACTCACGCTGACCAGGAACTATTTATTATTTAATGGTAAGTTCTTTTTGCAACTCACAGGATGTGCTATGGAATCTTGCGAAGCCCACTCTCGTACTAATGCATTTATGTATTAAGTTAGGTACAAACAACCCAATATGTAACAAGAATCTGTTCCTGCAGACTCTTTTTATAGATGATTCGCTTATCCTCTGAGGTAGCTGAGTTCAAACAAATCATGGTACTGTTAAAACAAATGGACCCGCACATCAAGTTTACTCATGAATACAGTGAATAGAGATAAATTATTTAGATATGAGTATCAGCATTGCACGAGACTCTCTCAAACCACTGAAATTTCATAAAAAAGAAACCAGTATATTCACCTACTGGCATCAAGTAACCATTGAAAACCACATAAGGGAGTGCCCTACTCTTAGGGACGCTGTTTGCAGTTCAAGTCAGAGGGTATAAATAAGGCTCCAGTAATGACAGGAGTAATTTGCCAGAGGGACCCAGAAGAGGATGGACTGCTTCGCCTGCCCCAGCCAGGAGAAGAGGAAGAGTTGGAGTCCCGATCGTCGTCTGGCAACATTGAAGACAACAGAAATGTGAGTAATACCACTATTTATTAATACTTTTAAGAAAACATTAATATTTATGAAATCTTTCAGAATATTTATTAATCCAAAGGAAGGGCAACGTTTACATATAAGCAATGAATGGGGGTATGTTAATTATAGCTATTATTATTACTTTAATAGCAACGGGGGCACCATCTATTATTTTAGTAGCAACGGGGGCATTAGCTTTTATTTTAATAGCAACAGGGGCACCATCTATTATTTTCATATGAACAGGGGCATTATCTGTTATTTTAATAGCAACGGGGGTGCCATCTGTTATTTTAATAGCAACAAGGGTACCAACTATTATTTTAATAGCAACGGGGGCATCATCTAATATTTTAATATGAACTGGGGCACAATTTCACAATTTATTATTTTAATATAAACAGGGGCATCATCTATTATTTTAACAGCAACGTGGGTATCATCTATTATTTTTAATATGAACTGGGACACCATATAGTATTTTAATAGGAACGAAGGCACCATCTAGTATTTTTATAGGAACAAGGGCAACATCTAGTATTTTAATAGAAACGGGGGCACCATCTATTATTTTAATAGCAACAGGGGCACCATCTATTATTTTAATAGCAACAGGGGCACCATCCATTATTTGAATATGAACGGGGGCATCATCTATTATTTTAATAGCAACGGGGGCATCATCTATTACTGTAATATGAACGAGGGCATCGTCTATTATTTTGATAACAACATGGGCACCATCTATTATTTTCATATGAACGGGGGCACCATCTATTATTTTAATAACAATGGGGGCACCATCTATTATTTTAATAGCAATGGGGGCACCATCTATTATTTTAAAATGAATGGGGGCACCACATGTAATTTTAATATGAACGGGGGCACCATCTATTATTTTAATATGAATGGAGGCATCATCTATTATTTTAATAGCAACGGGGAGACCATCTATTATTTTAATATGAACGGGGACACCATCTAGTATTTTAATAGGAACAAGGGCAACATCTAGTATTTTAATAGGAACGGGGGTACCATCTATTATTTTTATAGCAATGGCTGCATTATCATTTATTTTAATAGCAACAGGGGCACCAGCTATTATTTGAATATGATCGGTGGCATCCTCCATTATTTTAATAGCAACGGGGGCATCATCTATTATTGTAATATGAACGGGGGCACCATCTATTATTTTAATATGAACGGGGGCACCATCTATTATTTTAATATGAACGGGGGAACCATCTAGTATTTTAATAGGAACAAGGGCAACATCTAGTATTTTAATAGGAACAGGGGCATCGTCCATTATTTTGATAGCAACAGGGGCACCATCTATTATTTTTATGTGAACGTGGGCACCATCTATTATTTTAATAGCAATGGGGGCACCATCTATTATTTTAATAGCAATGGGGGCACCATCTATTATTTAAATATGATCGTGGGCACCATCTAGTATTTTAATATGAACGGGGGCACCATCTAGTATTTTAATAGGAGCGGGGTATGTCTTATTCTGTCATATGTTAAGGGGGAAAAATTGTCTGAATATATGTTTAGGGTGGACATTATACATGTGCCAGCATTTACGCATTTAAATACCTTTCAATTACATTCACTTTGCTAACTTACAATGTTTAACATCCATTCCTATCCTTCTACTGCATTTCTGTTCACATAACATCCTTTATTCCCCCACTTTCACATTCCTCAATCTATATTACCTTAACTCTGTTCTACACTCCACTAATTATCACACATTAACTCTTTACCTACATTGGGGTAGATCCACAACTCCGCTTGCAATCCGTTTACTCTCGTAGCGTATTTACGCGCGCATACTTTCTATACACTCCTCTAGGCACACCCTTTGAATGTATATATTTTGACGACTTCCGCGATTCAAACCCTAACTTAACTTTTGCCCACGTAACCGCTGTCGTCCGCACACATATGGATGGGTAACACGTATTTACGCAGCTAAGCACGCCCATACATAAATGAAAACCCCCGCCTAGATTGTGTATTTTAGACGTAGTTTTGGCTCACGTAAATTTGGCATGCCCACACATACGGATTTACGCGACTAATACGTGAATGGCCCATACGTTCAGATTTACGTTACATAACAGGGCGTATTTTCTCTGGTGCGCATGCGCATTACCTACAAAATAGCGATTTTACGTGTCCGTCAGGCTTAAATACGCTCGGAAGCGTTGTTCTGGATCTGGGCCATTGTCTCCAATTTCCACAAAAAATTACCAGAATAAAACATCCCCTAGATCACACAATCCTCTTCTATATCTTTCCTTGCTTCTGCTAGATGGTGACAATTCTCCAAATGCAGGGCCTCCACACCTTTCACATACAAATCACTCCCATTCAGGACACTATAGAAACCCAGACAACTTCAAACACATCACTTGTCTTCCATCACTCTCAAAAACAATAAAATGTGCCCTATGGAATGCACGTTCTGTCTCTAACTAACCTGTATTCATGACTGCTTCCTCTCTAACAATCTCAATCTTCTTGCAATAACAGAAACATGGCTCACTGACTCAGACACTTCCTCACCCGCTACACTCATATGGTAGTCTCCATTTTACTCATACCTCAAGGCCTGGAGACAGGCGAGGAGGTGGGGTTGGAATTTTTATCTCCCAAAATTGCAAATTCACAGTTATACACAATGGGCCAGATCCAGAGCTACGCTTTTACTATGCTGCGTACTTACGCTTGCTAGTGCTTGATGCACTCCCCTCGGCACACCCCTCTCATGTACGTATTTTGTCCGCCTTACGCTTTCCAAACCCTACCTAAACTTTACGTTGTGTAACCACTAGCGGACGGACTTCACACACGTATCTACGCTGCTAAGCACGCCCATACTGTATGATTTAGATTCTTCACCCCGCCTTTGAAGCGTAAATACGGGTGGCGTATGGCTGGCATACCCCTTCGTAAGTTGATACGCTACTTATACGTGTCTGCCCCTTACGCTATAACTTACGTGGCATAACTGACGTGTGCATGCGCCGTAAGTACTAATTTGTGAATTTACGCTAGCGGCTAGCCGTAAATTCACACGCAGACATTGTTCTGGACCTACCCCAATGTTTCTTCACTTACAGTATCTTCACATCCTTTGAAATACATGCTGTACACCTTTTCAAACCCTTTTCTCTGCGTGTGGCTGTTATCTATCGCACCCCAATACATCCTGCCAATGATTTCTTCAACACTTCTCTGCATGGCTCTCTCACTTCTTAACCTCTGACATACCTACCATTATCATAGGTGATTTAATATCCCCATTAACAGCTCTTCATCTTCTGATGCCACTAAGCTTTTTTCTCCAACCTCATCTCTTGACCTCTCCCAATGGAGTGATTCCCCAACCCATAAGGATAGCAATTGCATTGATCTGGTATTCTCTAAACTAAGTCTCTAATCTTACTAACTCCCCTCACCCTCTCTAAGATCATCACCTTATCACCTGCAAACTGTCCACCACTAGTTCTACTACTTTGCTGTCTAACTCCATTAAACCTTCACTTACCTGTATAAATGTTAATGCTGTTAATATCAACCAACTTTCTCTATCAGACCAGCAACTACTGTCTCCAATTTCTAACTTCCACTCTCCTGATATGGCATTATCTCACCTTAACCAGACCCTAATCTGCCTTTCATGTTCCTGTTTGCATTAACCTATAAATTGATATGAGCAAATTCCATTTTGTGTATTCTGTTTGTGAGCTTATCTGGGAGCAGCAGCTGAAAGGTGTTGTTCCACAGCAGCTATTTGGAGGCTTTAAGAGGTGCCTCATGAGGTAAGTTAGCTCTTAATTTAAAAACATATACAAGACCTAACAGTGGGACTCTCATTGTCAGAGTTAGCACCACTATAAGCAGAAAGGCCTTGATGACAGCTGGTGGCTTATCATATATTTGCGCAAATATGTGTAAAAGACATTTCTGTGTTTTATTTTACAGATAGAATGTTATAGTCTGTTACTGGTTAATGGCAGAGTTGCTGAGAGAATTTCTTTCTACTATACTTTAAGGACAATATCAGACAGGAATTGGCAACCTTCTCCTCTTCCTTCTCAGATAACAAACTATTCAGCCCCTTTAATCCACACTCAGGCACCATGTCCTCACTCCAACCCACAAATGAAGATATATCTGCTCTTCAAACTCTGCTACCTGTCTTCTTGATCCTGTACCTTCACAGGTCAGTCTACCTTCTGTGCTTAATCCTACCTTAACTACAATCTGCAATCTCTCTCTCTCTACTGGCAACTTCCAGTCATTATTCAAGCATGCGCTAATCACTCCAATTCTGAAAAAACAAAACTCTGACCCCAACTCTCCCTCAAATTATTGGCCCTTTTCCCAGCTTCCATGCCCTGCAAAGCTCAACAGACTTGCCTACATTCGCCTCACTCACTTCCTCTCCTCACACAATCTTCTGGATCCTCTTCAGTCAGGCTTTCGCTCCCGGCACCCCACAGAAACTGCACTGACCAAGGTGGTCATTGACTTAATAACTGCTAAATCTAAAGGACACCGGCATGGCCTGGACAGTGATGGAGTAGGCAGCAGAGGGTCTGTGCTCCATGCCTTTATCAATCCTTGAACCCATCCTGAGGTATTATACTATCCCAAGTTGCTCCCCTGCTGCTCACCCCTTTCCTGTGGAGCCTTTTGGTCAGCTGGTTGGCAGATCGCTAAAGCGGTGACGGCTGGAGGCTGCGGTAACGGCTCTGGGTCCCGGAGGTGCAAGCTGCGGTGACTGACAGCGGGCAGTCCTGGAGCTGATCGAGGGAGTGAGGGGGCTGTTTGGAGCTGGTGTCTGTCAGCGGAGGATTGCTGGTACTAGCAGGGCTGTCTCCCACTTACCGTTCTCCTGCCTGGGCGCTCCTTCTCTGTTTCGCGCCATTCCCCACATGGAGGGCGCCATCTTGCCTTCTGCACGCTGCACTCCGGGAGCTTCCTCTTGTTGGACACTGAACGCTGGCTGATTGTGAGGATAGTGCCTGTGCCTTGGCAAACCTGCTGAAATATATATCTACATGGGCTAAGGAACACCTTTAATGCCTAGCAGATACACAGAGCCTTAAGGTGGAAATACAGCCTTTTCTTCTCCTACTTTATACTACTACTCAACCTCCCTGTGAAGTCTCTGCTGGTGCCTACCTCCCCTATTGCTGCCCTGCTCCTCCATAGCTGGCTGATTTCTACAATAGTGGTGGCTGGACTGGCAACTCATAGTATAAGCAGTACCTCTGTGCAGTGGATGCTGAGTGGTCTGCTCTCCCCATATTTTTTATATATAACAGAGCCTGGGAAATACAGCCTTTTCTTCTCCTACTTTATACTACTACTCACCCTCCCTGTGAAGTCTCTGCTGGTGCCTACCTCCCCTATTGCTGCCCTGCTCCTCCATAGCTGGCTGATTTCTACAATAGTGGTGGCGTGGCTGGCAACTCATAGTATAAGCAGTACCTCTGTGCAGTGGATGCTGAGTGGTCTGCTCTCCCCATATTTTTTATATATATATATATATATAAATTTTTTCTTTTTTCCACGAGACCCCATTTGTAGCCTCTCACCTCTAGTGAATGAATACAGTTAATCTACATTTTGAGGTGAATTGTCTACATTGCTGTCTACATTACATCTTCTTATCTGCCTCCTTTAATCTATAGCCCCCCCCCTGTTGCCCAACCTGCTGATCTCTTGAGCTGCTGTCTCTCACCCGGACTCTGGAGCCTTGATTGCGGTCCTGTTGCTGTGTAGAAATTCATATATATTCGTCACCCCCGCTGTGTACACCTGTAAATGGGGAAGAATTCGCAAGCAGCGGCTGCCAAAAAGCTTAAGCAGTTCGCTCATCAGAGTACTAGGAGTCATACTCCTCCTCAGCAAGAGCAAGAACCGTTGCCACCTGACAGTGCTACATTGCCGGATAAATCAGAGATCACTATGGCGCAATTGTTGGAGGCCATTGGAGCATCTGAGCAACGTATATTGGAGCAAATAGGAACTGTGCAGTCGGTGTTGCGACAAGATATCCAGAAAATCCGTGAGCGGGTTGGTGAAGTGGAGGCTAGGGTGTCCATTCTGGAGGATGAGGTGTCACCAATTAAGTCTAGTCTTATTGTCTTCATTTAAAGCTAAATTCAATGATATGGAGGGCCGACTGCGGAGAAACAATATACGTTTTATTGGATTTCCTGAGAAGTCGGAAGGATCCAAACCTGAGACTTTTTTGGCAACTTGGTTGACTCAACTATTTGGCAGAGAGGAGTTCCCCCCTCAGTTTGCTATCGAAAGGGCCCTCTGGATGCCAGGGCAGAATCCCCCCCCAGGGGCTCCGCCACGTACTCTTATTGCAAGACTTCTCAACTTCCGTGATAGAGATGCTGTTTTGCGCCTTGCCCGTCTAAAAGGTCCTCTCATGTATAATAACCAGAAGATATCTGCGTTCCCGGATTTTGCTGCTGAGGTGCAAAAGTCCCGTGCTCAATTTGTTCAAGTCAAGCAACGCCTACGTGACCTCCAGCTCCCCTATGCGGCGCTATACCCTTCTCGTTTGAGGGTGGTGGCGGATGGTCAGGTGCATATATTTCCAACTCCGCGGGATGCAGCGAGATGGCTGGATGGAAATAGGCCGGGTTCCCGTCAACTGGAAAATGGGGTAGCATAATCCTACCTCTCACCTTTCCTTTGTGGATTACAATCAAAGGTCTGTGTTTCTACTATCCTGCTATGGACTCTTATGAAAGCGTCTGTATTAATGTGTTCTTGGAGAGAAGTATCGTGGTGGTCCTTGAGAAGTGTCACCTGGAACCCTCACGGCGAGTTGATCCTACGGATCTGTTCTCTGGTCTTTATCGTGTCGCTAGTGGGAGAGCCTGCATGGTTGTTTTCCTTCTACTCCCTGTGGACTACAATTAAGGACGCTTATTTCCTCTTGGTGTGGACTGCCTTGGGTGAGACTGTTCTTATATCCTTTTAGGTGGTCATCGGATGGCTTTCTGTCAGTAGGGTGGGATAGCTTATTGGGACCTAACGTGTTACTGTTTAACTAAGTGCCTTTGTATTTGCACAGAACTTCAGTTATCGACCTGAGTGGTCTAGTTTCCTGGGAATATTCTCAGGGTGTGGGTTGCCTGGCTTGGTCGTGATAATTCACTTCTAAGTTTAGTTTTCCTTTAAGGGATTTAAATATACATTATGTTGGGGAATGTATATGAGGAGGGTATTGGGTTGTTCGGGTATGCTCTTTTTTGTTTTAGCATTAAAATGCTAGCAGTGCACGGTTCTCTCTTCACTCTAACTCTTGAATTTCTGATATTCTTATGTAAATTCAATACTTTAACAATCCTTTTTCCAGTAGAAATGAGTCATGTCTATGTCAATACGTAATTGTAACTCTGCTCCGATATCCCTGGTTAGCTGGAATGTTCGCGGGTTGAATGATAGAGTCAAGAGGTCTCTAGTTTTAAAACAGGTCAAAGCGAATAACTCTGATATAGTGTGTCTTCTTGAAACCCATCTTTCTGGTAGTAAATTACTCTCCCTTAAAAGACAATGGTTGGGTCGTGTGTTTCATGCCCCTTTACCACGCACTCTAGAGGGGTATCCATACTAATTCATAAAAAGGTTGGGTTCCACTTGGAGAGGGTTAAAATTGATCCCTTGGGTCGTTATATATTTATGCATGCTCTCCTTTACTCGGTACCAGTGATTATTGCAGCCGTATATATACCGCCTCCTTTTTCCCCGGAAATCCTGAACCATCTGGTAAGCTTTGTATCACTGGCTCCGGGCCCTCCGTTGATTTGTATGGGTGATTTTAATATGGTGATTGATTCCCAGCTGGATCGTTGTAGAGAGAGTGGTGTTGTGGCTGGTTACCCCTCCCCTAGGTTTGCAGCTCTGTTGCTGGAACTGGGACTGGTCGATGTGTGGAGACAGAGAAACCCTTCCACTTCCAAATTTTCTTGCTTTTCCTCCACACATCGGACTTTTTCTAGAATAGATATGGCGTTGGTGTCTCAGAGTCATTTGATGTCTGTGGCTCAGGTGGATTACTTGCCTCTGGGAATCTCGGATCATGCCCCCGTTAGGCTGCTCTGGAATTTAGGCCTCCCTCGGGGAGCGTTGTTCTGGAAACTCAACACCTTCTGGTTAACGTTGGTTGGACAAGATATGACTTTGATGGATGAGTGGAAGGGGTACTTTGACAATAATCAGGATTCTTGTTCTCCGTTTGTGGTGTGGGATGCATTTAAGGCATGTATGTGGGGTTCATTTATTGCGAGAATTAGTAGTTTTAAGAAACACTCCAAGCAGGAGGAATTGGAATTGCAAAATAAGTGTTTAGACCTGGAGTCTGTCTATTTAAATACCCATCAAGACTCGGATAGAATGGCATGGCTACATTGTCATCAGGCTTATTCTGATTATTTGTTGGAAAATTCCAAAAGGAAACTTTTCTTCTCCTCTCATCTATGGTATGGTCAAGCTGATCGCTGTGGTAGTTATTTGGCCTACCTTGCAAGAGACAAGCGAGCTACTACTGTTATCACTGAGATTAGAGACGTGGAGGGTAGGCTGCAGTACACAATCCCTGCCATAGAGCAAGTCTTCCCCCGTCATTTTAACTCAGTGTATGCATCTAGAGCCCAGTATACACGTGCGAAGCTCGTGGACTTCCTTGCAACTATTACCCTCCCCAAGTTATCTGGGGATAGTCAGAGTTTCCTTAATTCTCCCATTGAGGTTCCTGAGATTGAAACTGCTATTAACTCGTTCTCCACCAAAAAAGCACCTGGCCTGGATGGTATTCCCATTGAGGTGTATAAGCTACATAGGGACTTCTTTCTTCCCCGACTGTATGATTTATTTAATCGCATTCAGATGGGTGGCTCTCTGCCTCCCTCCATGTGCGAGGCCCTGATTATAGTCATTTTGAAACCAGGCAAAGATCCAACTTCTGTGGATTCATATAGACCCATTTCGCTGTTAACCACAGACATTAAAATATTTGCCAAAATATTGGCTTCTAGACTTACACAGGTGGTGGAAGAATTGATACACCCGGATCAGACAGGGTTTATGCTCCGGAAATCCACTTGTATCAATTTGAGGAGGTTGTACACCCATCTACAGCTGCGGCGTCTGGAGGGAACTGAGGAGTCGGTGATCTCTCTGGATGCCGCAAAAGCGTTTCACTCTGTAGAATGGCAATATCTTTGGGCGGTGATGGAAAGTATTGAATTGGGTGATTAATTCATTAGCTGGGTAAAGGTATTGTACTCGTCCCCACTTGCTAGAGTCTCAATCAATGGATTCATCTCAGAGAAGTTTGAGCTGGGTAGAGGAACCAGACAGGGCTGCCCACTATCTCCAACCCTATTTGCATTGGCAATTGAGCCCCTTGCGTGTGCTATACGAGCCCACCCTATGATAAAGGGGATTGTGGCGGGTGAGGTGGAGAAAAAGATCGCACTCTATGCTGATGATCTTTTCATCTGACACACAGGGGTCAGTGGCGGCTTTGTTGCAGCTGGTGAATGACTTTGGTCTATTTTCTGGGCTGTTGATCAACTGGAACAAATTCTATATAATGCCTATGAGGGGTTTAGCGGCGTTGCCACCTTTGGCTGCCTGTCCTCTTCAATGGACCTCCCAATTTAAGTACTTGGGTATTTACATATCAAATGACATGTCTGAATTTTGATCCCTTAACCTGGTCCCCCTCATAGCTTCTCTGGAGGCTAGGCTGAAAATTTGGAGTAAGCTTCCCCTCACGGTCATGGGTAGAGTGAATTTACTCAAAATGACTGTGCAACCTAAATTATTATATATATCCTTCTTCAGTCACCTGTTCCGATTCCGCATAAAATATTTGGTAAACTCAATTCTTTATTTAGTTCCTTTGTATGGAGAGGCAAGCGTGTCCGAATTAGTAGAGAAAATCTCTCCAGACCTAGAGACAAGGGAGGTATGGCCCTTCCTAACCTTTTGGTGTATTATTATGGTAGTGACGTAGACCCCGCTACTCCGCTGTGGCATAATTCTACTTACCCTGCCCTGAGGAAACATACGGATTCACTTGTATGGATCAGACATGAAATAGTTACCTTCTTTTCAAATTTCTGAGGAGTCTGCTCTTAAATCCTTTACGCAGCTGCAAACTGAATTTGCCATTCCTAGTTCAATGTGGCTTGAATATTTTAAGCTTAAACATGTACTCCTTGCTCAGTTCGAGAATACGCTCCCCCTTCTAAGTGTCTCTCCTGTTAGGGCATTATTATATGACATAGGGAGTGAGCATGTGATTTCCAATCTTTATTCCTCTTTAATTGCAGCTACACCTGAGCTATCTCTTGTTCATTTGCGGGTACAATGGGAAGCTGATATTGGTTCCCTGGACAATGAGGAATGGGAAGAGATCCTGGGTAGTTCTCAGAGACGTACCGCTAATGCTAGATACCAGCAAATTCAAATCTATATTACCCACCGGGCGTATCTCACGCCTGCAAGACTAGCTAAGATTAATGCCAGGCACTCTAGTATGTGTCCAAAATGTGGGGGTAGTGACGCCCATTTTATGCACCTGCTATGGTCATGCCCGCAGACGGTACGTTTCTGGAATGCTGTTATTAGGTATGTGCGAGATACGGGCATGGTTCTGCCTGATAGAGATCCTAAGTGGTGTTTGTTTGGCCTAGGCCTGGATGATTTACTGAATCGTTGTAAACAAACGTATGTCAGGTGTTTGTGTATGTGGGCAAAAGTGTGCATTGCAAGGACCTGGTGTGCTTCTAACTCTCCCAGGCTTGGGGGTTGGTTTCGTCTGGTTAATACGTCTTTGAGCCATGAAAAATTTGTATATAGAAGCAGAGGATGCCCTCATAAGTTTGACAAAGTGTCGGGGGACTGGACGGAATCTTCTTTCTATAGCAGTTTATTACCTGGTGAAGACCCAGTATAGCTCATATTCCAGGTTAATTGTAATTATAATTACTCTGATTGTTGCTCTTATGTATAATGACTGTGATGCTCTTGTTTACTGTACCACTGTTTTTTATCGGGATTACAATTCTTTCCTGTAATATTCCATATCGACAAGGGTTGAACTCAGAATGTATTTGACAGATGTCAGTGTGTTTTGTATAACTCAATGCAATTGTAATTGTGTGCAATGTGCTATGTACGGTTAGTTTTCAAAATTAATAAAAATATTTGAATAAAAAAAAAAAAAATCTAAAGGACACCAGTCTTTTACTGGAACTTTGCTGTTTTTGACCACTTTCTTCTCATACAAATGTTACACTCCCTGGGTATTCAGGACAAAGCTCTTTCCTAGTTCACATCCTACTTATCTAATCGCTCTTCCAGAGTTCGCTTTTCTGAATCCACCTCCCCTGCTCTTCCTCTATCTGTTGGATAGGCTCAGTTTTGGGTCCATTGCTCTTTTCTATTTATACAACTTCCCTTGGAGAGCTAATAAAGTCATTTGGATTTCAGTATCACCTCTATGCAGATGATATACAAGTCTACCTATCCACTCCTGATTTTTCACCTACTGTGTTGACCCATGTTACTAAATGTCTCTCTACCATTTTTCTTGTCCCTCCACCAACTTAATCTATCTAAAACTGAACTAATAATATTTCCACCTGCTAATAAAAGCTACCCACCTGGCCTCTCTATATCTGTTGACAACAATGAAATAATTCCTACTCATAAAGATCGATGCTTAGGTTTAACCCTTGAATTTGAACTGTCCTTTGTTCCCAATATACAATCAGTTTGTAAATCCTGTAACATACATCTAAAAAACATTTCCAGAATGCGCAAATATCTGCTCTCCTGGGGCCTGATCCAGAGCTACGCTGTGCTGCTGTCCGTAAGTACGTCCAGCGTAGCTCTGAAGTACTCCCTCTGACACTCCCCCTGTCCTTGCGTTATGCCGGCTCAAAGCTACCCTAACTTCAGCCGGCGTAACCGAGTGTAGTTACACCGGGACCATATTGTAACTTAGAAAACCCTGCCCACTTATACTAATTACCCTGCCTACCCCCGCCTACCTTCCGTAACTGCATCATAGTTACGGTGCTCCCCGCCCCTTCCTCCATTACTACGATGCAGTTACAGAAGGTCTATCCACAATTAGTGAAAAACGTACTTACGCTTTAAAACATTTGCCGGGCGCATGTGCAGATCGGCTTACCAGCTCTGGATCAGGCCCCTCGACACTAAATAAATGCTCAGATTCCTGGTAACAGGACTTCTCCCTGGCTGCACCCACTCTGGAATAACCTTCCTCACCAACTAAGACTAACCTCTACTTTCCAAACTTTCAAGTGCTCCCTTACAATCACCTCTTCAGACAAGCATACTAAATTCCTTAACCTACTTAACATTTGTCTACTCTATTTACATCTACTATATTATGCCTTTCCTTTCATGATTAACACAAACTCTGTTATCTCAAGTGCTATATAAAAACCTGGTAATAAATAAATAGGTCCAGAAATCTTTAAAAGAGAAGGAGAATTTCTCCTTTACTTCCTAGAAAGGGAGTACACTATTCCTTTGCATAGACAGTTATACTATAAGGCATCCTGCTTTAGTGCAGCTTATTAGAATTTTTGGGTTGAGTCCTGGTGAAAAGTACCTGTTATTTGTAAGGGGCAGCTGTGGAGTAGAGAATTTGTTTGTGTTTTTATAAGAACATAGAGAGCCATGGAAGGATGTTGAGGGGGTGTGCGTGAAAGCATTTTAGAATGCAGTGCCCTATATAGACCTCTTGATCTGGACCGCTCTACCACTGAACATAGATGCCCCTGGATGTAATTGGAGGCTGCTGCCATATATACACCTAAATAAGATGTTTTTGCAACTTGGTTTCTTCCATACCATATTAAGTTTTGGAGCAAAGAATAGGAGTGCTGATAAAAGGAACTTGGGATTGCAACTGGCTCTGTAACAGCAATTGTAGTCTCAGAAGAATATTTTCATTTTCATTAAGTTGATCCATATCTTTTCTTTGGTAGATGTCAGTGCACAGTTACATTTAACTTTTTCTGTTGTTTTGTTCTAGATTTTAGTAGCTTGTGCATTTATTTGTGTGTTCTATTTTGTGATGTGGAGAATATAGCAGGTGTAGCTAGAAAAGACAGTTAACAGATTGTACTTATAACACCTGCCAGTGATTTTTTGCTTGACTCTGTATATGTAGGTTACCTTTGTGTACTCATCCCTTTAATTTTTCCACATTCCCAGTCCACCTTGTGTACAAGCACATCTTATTTTATGTTTTTTTATTTGAAAGCATAATACTCTTTGTATTTTTGTAACTGCTGACATGTGTTTTTACATAATACCTGAATAAAAAATGGTCTGATCTGGACAACAAAAGACAAATCCAAAGCTCCATATAAACATTATATAGCACTATGTGTTAAGCACATACATAAAAAGGAGGTTTAGTTCACAATATAGCTATATTGGGTTAAGTTCACCTATCCACCTGTCTGATTTGGAGAGCATTACACACTCACAGATTATTTAGCATCCAGCCACAGTCAATCACTGAAAGCAAGTACCATGCAACCCTAGCAGAGATTGCACAGCATTGCAGAAGCCTATAGCAACAGGGCTTGGCCTGGTCTGAATTTCAGCCTATTAAGACTTTCCTGGAGGAGTGACTGCATCTTTTTTTTCACAGGGTAACCCTGCAGCCCCTATCCACTCATCTGACAAAACTGATACGAGAGAAGCCCCCACCAAAAATGGGCAAACTAGCATTGCCTGTCAACCTGTATGCAAAACTTACAGCATCCTAGTGACATACAATGCAGAGTTTCCTTGTAACCTCCAAAGGAATAACCACCTTACAATACAGAGACTATTCAAAGATCAATTAATATTCATTACGGAGACCATTCTTGGGACCACTCTGCAATACAGTGAGCTCTAATCTTTGGACATTACCTTCACTCACACATTCTCCAGCAGTACCAAAACAAAACAAAAAAACCCACAACAATATACATCCAAACAGCAAGGAAGGTTTATTTGGTGGTATTCAAACCTGTAAAGTCCATTTCCTGTTTGGAAAATGGATAGGCACATGGGATATTGAAAGCTAGCAAATTTGGAATACTCTAAACTTCCCACACCCCAACATTAATCAGTAGCACTCCCCTTTTTATTAAACAGGCCTCCCTAACTCTATCAATCTTATGATGGGTGCTATTTATGAGGTCAATCGGCCAATCTGTATAACAATGGCAACAAAACAATCCAGTAATGCATATGATTAAATTGATTAGTTTGCATAAAGAGCCCATCCGACGCTGTGCCAATCTTATTTGGATTGTACAACATGGTTGGGGAGTGTGGTACGCCAGTACGATGGTCTTCATTTCGAAAGACCATCGTAAGACAGCTGAATGTAGACTGAATTGATATATATGTAATGTCGGCATGCTAGCATCAGGCCTCCCACAATTTTATTATTATTTATTTATTTTTTACAAATGAAATCAAATCTAGCTGTTTGTCATAACTGATACCTAAAGTAGATCCTGACCTGGTGCAACAATGGGCCTGATCCAGACCTACGCCGATGCGCTGTGCTTACTAAAGCACAGC
>WWET01007395.1:24073-51946 GCA_011038615.1 Limnodynastes dumerilii
TCCTATAATGTGCCTCCAGCCCCCTCCAGTATTCCT
This sequence comes from Limnodynastes dumerilii, assembly GCA_011038615.1. NCBI lineage: Eukaryota > Metazoa > Chordata > Amphibia > Anura > Limnodynastidae > Limnodynastes > Limnodynastes dumerilii. Next base: position 24,110 of record WWET01007395.1, read on the forward strand.
ATCATGTGTCACCAGCCCCCCTCCTTGTATTCCCATAATGTGACACCAGCCCCCAAATAGTTTTTTTACTTACCTGTAGTCTTCCTGCGCAGCGCTCTCCTCCGGCAGGCAGCTCATACAGGAAGTTCTTGTATGAGTGCCTGAGGCAGTTACACACAGCAGCTGACATCAGCCGCTCTATGTAACTGCCGCGGCAGCTCATACAGGAACCTCCTGCATGAGCTGCCTGCCGGAATCCATAGCACCACATCCGACACCTATGGCAGCGGGGTATTTTAGTGGAGGGGAGCGCCTCTCTAGCTTGACGCCCCCCTTCCACACTTACCGCCTTCCGCCAGCCCTGCATGTACCACAGGGTTGTCGACTTTTAAACGCTTCCCTCCAGGAGATCCTGGAGGGAAGCCATAGATGCATGCAAGGGACAGGGCTTAATGATAGGATCTATACAAATCGCATCATTAAGCCACACCCCTTGACTATTGATTACCCTTTTAGGTTTAACATCGTTGGGGGCAGGGCATGACGCGATTTGCAATTTGCATCATCAAGGCCCTCCCTGACCCTAGCAACACTAATATACTAGTGTTGCCAGCATAGTTGCCAAGTCCGCTTATATTAAGTGGAATTGTTTTTTTCTGTAGCCACAGCTTTTTTTTCGCTTGCCGTGGGTTGCGTATTTTTGGGCTTGTTTTTTTCTTTTTTTTTTTTTACTTTGAAGGTGTCGGCAGAGCAGTAGGGAAGAAGATAAAGGCCAGGTAAAGTATATAAGGTGTCAGGGGCGTTTTTAGAAATGAAGGGGCCCGTGTGCAGACCCCCCACACAGACAGGCCCCCCCTCCCCGACAGGCTCTCCCTTCCCAGACGGACCCCTCTTCTTCTTCCCAACCCCATCTATATCTATACAAACGGTGACACTCTCCACCAGCCTACCGTTCCCAACAGTGCACTGCGCGCGGGCATCACGCATGGATGTCAGGCGTGCATGCACTGCGCAGCCTCACGCTCTGCAAACAGAAGAGGAGCGCACGCCTGACATCCCCACATGACGCCCGCGCGCAGAGTGCACTGTTGGGAACGGAAGACTGCTGGAGACCGTCACCGTTTGTACAGATATAGGTGGTACTGGGATCCTCCATTGGGTGCAGGGTGAGTGCCACAGGCGGCACCCTTGTCTGCGGGGTCCCGTGTGCACTGCACACTCTGCACCCATGGTAGATACGCCACTGTAAGGTGTGAATGGGAGGGAGGGAAGTTAATAAGGGGTTAATGGGTTTTAAATAGAGTGTGAATGAAGTGTGAATGCATACAATAGAATAGTATGAGCTAGATTAGAGGGAAGTTTAACATAATAATAAGATAGGAGGAGGGGATTAATTTAGTGTGTATTGCAGATTAAATAGATAGACATAATCAGATAGATAGATAGATAGATAGATAGATAGATAGATAGATAGATAGATAGATAGATAGATAGGGGTATGTAATTATAGAGAGAGAGAGAGATAGGAAAAATAAGGAGAGCGCACAAGGGTGACATCTAGACACCAGTTTAGGTCGTCTATCAACAGTTAGTAATTGAATCTTCAGATTTAAGTTAAATTTTTGAGGGTAAAGGCAAAATAAACACCTCCTTTCCACAGATGGTAGGTTCCTTGCTCCGATCCTTTTAATTCATATGCAACCGAATTACAGAAATATGAAGCATGTAATCACACTTTATCACCAAGTACACAGCTTTTTGATCTCACGCTGTTACCGGATCACCGATGCGAAGCAGCAGCCGCCAGCTCCCAGCACCACTTTTCCTTAGTACAGGTGAAACTCGAAAAATTACAATATCGTGCAAGAGTTCATTTATTTCAGTAATTCAACTTAAAAGGTAAAACTAATATATTATATATACTCATTACATGCAAAGTGAGATATTTCAAGCCTTTATTTGTTTTAATTTTGAAGATTATGGCTTACAGCTTAGGAGATATATAAAAAAGGAACAGCGCTATATTATATATAAACAATTCTCAGTATAGTCTGGCTTAGATGAACCACACAAACGGCAACCTGATGTATAAAAGACTATTATTTAATTCAATTCATCAATAAAAAAATATATAAATCAATATCATTATGGGTTGTGGAGCTAAACAATATTGACTGCATGTGTGGATTGAAACCACAGCTTAGGAGAACTCCAAAAGCAAAATTTCACAAAATTAGAATATTACATGAAATTAATAAAAAAAGGTTTTTAAATACAGAAATATCAGCCCTCTGAAAAGTATAATCATGCATATGTACTCCGTACTTGGTTTGGGCCCCTTTTGCACGAATTACTGCCTCAATGCGGGGTGGCATGGATGCTATCAGCCTGTGGCACTGCTGAGGTGTTATTGAAGACCAGGTTGCTTCAATAGTGGCATTCAGCTCTTCTGCATTGTTCGGTCTCATGTCTCTCATCTTTCTCTTGGCAATGCCCCATAGATTCTCTATGGGGTTCAGGTCCGTCGAGTTTTCTGTCCAATCCTGCACAGTAATCCCACGGTCATTGAACCAGGTTTTGTGTGTGCAGGTGCCAAGTCCTGTTGGAAAATGAAGTCACCATCTCCATAAAACTTGTCTGCTGAAGGAAGCATGAAGTGCTATAAAATGTCCTGGTAGATGGCAGCATTGACTCTGGACTTTAAGCACAGTGGACCAACACCAGCAGATGACATGGCTCCCCAAATCAACACAGACTGTGGAAACTTCACACTGGACTTCAAACATCTTGGATTGTGTGCCTCTCCATTCTTCCTCCAGACTCTGGGACCTTGATTTCCAAATGAGATGCAAAATTTGCTCTCATCAGAAAAGAGGACTTTGGACCACTGAGCAACAGACCAGTTCTTTCTTTCTTTAGTCCAGGTAAGACGCTTCTGACGTTGTTTGTTGTTCAGGAGCAGCTTGACAAGAGGAATACAACATTTGAAGCCCATGACCAGGATCCATCTGTGTGTGGTGGCTCTTGCTGCACTAACTCCAGCTTCAGTCCACTCCTTGTGCAGCTCCCCCACACTTTTGAATGGCCTTTTCCTGACAATCCTCTCCAGGCTGCGGTCATCACTGCTGCTTGTGCACCTTTTTTTTTCCGCACTTTGCCCTTCCACTTAACTTTCTATTAGTGTGCTTTGCTACAGCACTTTGAGAACATCCGACTTCTTTTGCAATTTCCTTTTGAGGCTTTCCATCCTTGTGGAAGGTGTCAATTATGCTTTTCTGCACAATTGTTAGGTCAGCAGTCTTCCCCATGATTGTGAATTCTACTAATCCAGACTGAGAGAATTTAAAGGCTCAGGAGCCCTTTGCAGGTGTTTGGAATTAATTTGCTGATTAGAGTGTGACACTTTGAGCCTACAATATTGAACCTTTTCACATTATTCTAATTTTGTGAGATTTTGATTTTGGGGTTTTCATAAGCTTTAAGCCACAATCAACAAAATTAAAACAAATAAAGGCTTGAAATATCTCACTTTGCATGTCTATATAATATATTAGTTTCACCTTTTAAGCTGAATTACTGAAATAAATGAACTTTTGCACGATATTCTAATTTTTTTGTTTCACCTGTATATCCTGGTGATTTCAGGTGAGTGAGTATGAGTCATATTTCCCCCCCTACACGTTTCATCAAGACATCATCAGGGGGATAGCATACATACGTTCTAGTAGGTACACCAAAACGTAATAGAAATCTAGAATGGGGAGGGAGTACTAGAGCATATATGGTTAGAGTCCAAAAATCGTCCTTTCACTTCAAAATCGCCTTCAAATATGGGTTAGTTGTGGCGAAATGTTGCTTATTAGAAAGCCTTCCAAGGATTATTCAATTATAGAGTCACAGTACCTCCTTCAAGGGGGTCCAATAATGGAAGCTCATGTGCTTTGTTGTTGTTTCATTCGTTGGGGGAGGTCCTTAATATTACTCCTTTATTTCCTTTCTCTCTCCTCTTTTCTTTCTCTTCACAGGTCCCGAGGTTCCCCAGAAAAAACAAAGAGAGAATATCCCTGTGCGGCACCTCAGGTAAGTTGTAAGTACGTCTCTGCTAAGATATACTCACACTTTTTCTCTCTTGTATAATAAGCGTTGCCATAAAACGTCTCCTCCGGTATTTTCTTTCAGATGTTCCACCCGTCTTTCGTCTCCTCCTGTCTCCCCGCAGATGGCTCCTCCACTCTCCTCCTCTTGTCAGATAAGCGTGGTGACAGGTCTTTTCGTTGTAGGTCCTTCCAAACATGCACTCCGGTCCGGAATCCCACACGATTCTTCTCCACAAGCCTTATTTCCTCAGGGAATAGAAAAGAAAACCCCTCTGGGTGCAATACCACCAGGTAGTTATAGGTAACCACAGGGAAGGGAATACTCACACTCTTCCCCTCTTGGGCTTAAAGCATTTAAACGTGATCTTTATATGACAAACAAATCCTCCCAGCTTCGAATACCGTTCTTTATGCAATCTCCTTTACACGTAACAAGTCAGGACACTTTTTCTTGTACCACAAAAAATTTGTTTTTTATTATGACTTCAATAAAACTTTAAAAACGTCCTTAAAATAAAGAATTGCTTAAAGCAATGTTTCCTTGTTCTTATTTCTTAAATGGACAGAAATATCACCACGGACGGTAATGGATGGATGAAAATGCGACCACGTATATACGGATGTGATGACTGTATAGAAGGACGAGACTCAACCCAGTTATCCCACTATGCGCAGAGTGGGCAAGTCGGGAAAAGAAGAAATGTACGGAACGTTTCATCCCCATAAAACTACCTACCAGCAAGGTAGTAAGGCTGAATGTTTTTAGGAAGAATGTGTTAATGTTATATTTGATGTTGTTATAATATATATTAATTAATTATTACATATAGTTTATCAATTGTAATAGTATTGCGCAAAAGTTACATAAATTGCATAGATCCGCAAATAAATAATGTCCAGATCGCAAGTTGTGTTCCAACGCTCAAAGAGTTTTACTTAGAAAAGTTTAACAATAATATACAGGAATTACAATAATATACAGGATTTACAATATCACAGCCAAAATACAAATGTTTCACCAATCCACGCTAGCGCCGAACAGTCTGTTCAAGGCATCACCATAGAAACCTTCTTTTTTTTCCTCCATGGACAGTCTGTTCTTTTATTTACATTTAACACAAAAGAAACATGACATCACAGTTGTTCATTATGCTGTTTCCTCTAATTAGTGGATCTTTGGTCCTTGCTGGGATTGGCTGTCTCTCAATCCAACCTCGGCTCATCAGGAGGGTCAATTAGCATATTTTATTACCCTATCTCATCTTTAGACATTTTAAACAAAATCTATTTATGATCATAACATGCAAGCACAACTAGCAATATCATATTAAAATACATAGTTATTCTTAGAATGTTATAAGCTATCTAATGGTTCTAAATATAAACAAATTATAATGTTCTAAAGGTGATTGGCGATAAAGATGCAAATTGAAGTCTCCTGAGGATTACAAATGCATATTAAAATACATTGGAACAGTTTTTCTCTATACATATACAGAACACATACATATAAAATAAAAGAAACAATATCAATACATAATTATGGTTATAAACGAGAAAGCCCGCAAAGATAAGCCTGTGCATGCATACCGTTGAAATGTGATTGATGCTTAATGAATCTGTATATTCGTTTATGGGCCTATATCAGTATTTTAAGCTACATATATATTTTTATCACCAAGGATATATCATTTATATAAATGCAGGATTAGCTTGTAAACTATAACTGTATCGTGAGTTTAAAGCAAGAACTGTGCACGTCATTGACCTCTCTAATGCATTACAGTCTGTTTATAAAATATTACATTTTTACTAAGCAGCATGAAAAAGCCCAACATTGGAATTGTCAGTTTATTTACAAAACAGAAGTATCCCTGAATTATAGTGATATGTGGGCGGATTTCAATTCTGAGCAGATCACTAGTTTAATACTGTACCCAGGTATGTTAACCTACAGCATGCCCTTAGGTGCAATCTGACAGCTCACCTCTTCTTTCTTTTTTTTTTTTTTTTTTTTTAAATCAAGTAATTTTTATTGATTTTAATTTTTTGCAAACATATACATAAAAAACAAAACAAAAACAAAAACAGAGAAAAAACACAGTACTAACTAATACCCCTACAAAGAACAGTACAGTAGGATTATCACGTTTTGCAGAGTCAACGCGCAATCAAGCATTGCATTTATATCAGCATCGGAAAACACACATATATATATATATATATATATATGTCGCCCAGCATTCGTACACCATACATCCCCCACACTCTCCTACCCTGCAAACCAGACATTTCGCTAAAAACCGGATTACCCCACAACGGAGTCTCCGGATCCAGATCCACACCATGCATCAGGACATGCACCGCCTTCCACACCAACCGTACTTGGCGCAGCAGCTGGGCTCCTCCCACTCCAATACCTCCCGCCAACAGGTTTTGAACCTCAGACAATCAGGACCACCCCAACATCGCAAAAAGAAGCTGGTAGTATCATCAAGAGTACCCTTCACCCATCCCAACAAGTGGGTTAACTGCACTGCCAGATAATGGAGTCGTAGATTAGGCAGCGCTAGACCCGCCTCCTCCTTATCTCTTTGCAGCATGCAAAGACTAACCCTCACCCTACCCCCCTGCCCAGACCAATGAGGAAATGTAACCATGTATAGACTGGAAAACATGTTTAGGAAGGTATATAGGGGAGTGCTGCAAGGGATACAGATATTTTGGCAACATAATCATCTTGACCAAGTTGACCCTGTCCGTCATGGAGAGAGGGAGCTTCTGCCATATTCTGGTTTTGTTTTTTAGGTATTTTGTGATTGGATCCACATTAAGAGTAACATACTCAAAGGGGTCAGATGTAATTCGGATTCCTAAATATGTAAATTCTGTAGTCCAGACTAATTGATGGCTCACTCCCTCCGTCCCCCGGACACCCCGGCCAAGTCCAAACAGGTTAGATTTATTCCAGTTGATATGCAGTCCGGCGTAGGAGCCAAACTCCTCCATCACTGAGAGCAGATTTGTCAGGGAGTCGTCAGCGTCCGCGAGAAAGCAGCATGTCATCAGCATATAATGCAATTTTATCAGGGGAACCCCCAGTAGGGAGCCCTCTAATGTCCTCTCTCCCGCGGATTAAACAAGCCAGTGGCTCCACTGCCAATGCGAAGAGCGTGGGCGATAGTGGGCAACCCTGTCTTGTACCCCGCACAAGTTTAAATGACTCGCTGGTATGACCATTGACACATATGCGTGCAGTTGGTGCTGAGTACAAAATCTGGACCCATCTAATGAACCTGTCTCCCATGTTAAAGCGACGGAGAACCTCCCACAGGTAGGGCCATTCAACTGAATCAAACGCTCTGGCCGCGTCCAAAGATGCAATGACAGCCTTGCTCTCCTCACCCCTCTCCGACTGCAATCTCATGAAGAGACGCCTCAGGTTAGTGGCCGTTGTTCTTCCCGGCATAAAGCCTGTTTGATCCGGATGAATGACCCCCCCAATAACCACATTAAGCCTATTGGCCAAAATCTTGGCCAGGATTTTCACATCAGTGGGGAGAAGTGAGATAGGCCTATTTGACTCAGGTCTGAGCGGGTCCTTGCCAGGCTTTGCAATCAGCACAACCAGAGCCTCTGACATAGAGGGAGGGAGCTGCTCAAAGTCGAAAATCAAGTTAAAAGCTTCCAGTAACTTAGGTACCAGAAAATCCCGGAGGAGAGCACACGCTTCCTGGTCAAATTTTGGCATCTGGATCCCCTCCATATAAGAGCTTAGGGCGTCAGCAGAATAATGTACCTGCGACTTGTAACAATCTTGAAAATAAGCATAAAAAACCCCCGCTATGGCAGGCCCCCCGTACTGGAGTGTACCCGTATGGTCTAGAATGGCCGCTATGGTTCTGGTCGATGACTCATCTCTCGCTAGTCTAGCCAAATAACTCCCACAGGCTTCTGCATTCAAAAATCTGTTATGTTGGGAAAATAATAATTTAGACTTTGTTTTATCAGAGAGGTAACGAACCCATTCAGTTTGTGCCTTGAGCCATCCTATTCTATCAGTAAGGGAGTGTGATGCCAGGTACTTGGTCTCCAGCTCTAAAAGCTGCTCTGACTGTCTACTCAGTTTTTTAAATTTGGAAATCTCCCCAATGAAAGAGCCCCTTACATATGCCTTGAAGGCATCCCAGGTGATAGACGGACCCCCACCCATAGGGTCCCTAGCAAAGAAACATTCCCATGCGGGCACTATAGTCTCCCCCCGATCAAGCAATTCCAGCCAAAAAGGGTTTAATTTCCAGAAATGGATACCAGTGGGGTATGAAATTTGAAGGGTAAGGGACAGTGGGGAATGGTCCGATATCCCTCTCGGAAGGTAGTCCGATGCCAGCACCAGAGGCAGAAGACCCGGGGAGAGCAATGCCAAATCTATTCTCGAAAAAGCATGGTGCGAGGATGAATGACAGGAGAAAACAACCTTATCAGAGTTACGGTGACGCCATGCATCCACCAGCCCCATCTCCGAAACTAGTCTAGAGAAAGGAGAAGAGGCCATTTTCGGCGGAGAGCCCACCTCCCGCCACCTATCAAGAGCAGGGTTCATCACACTGTTAAAGTCGCCCATAAGTATTACCTGAGAGGAGGGAAACTTAGCCATATATGTCATTACTGGTTTCAGGAGATTGCCTGAGTAGGGAGGGGGAATATAAAGTGCCATTAAAAGAAGAGGGAAGGTGTCAAGGAAGGCCTTAATAAAGACATATCTACCACCGGGGTCTATGTGTACATCTTCCAGTACAAAATTAAGATGCTTACGGACCAAAATAGAAACCCCCCGGGAATGTGTGGAAAAGGTGGAGTGGTAAGCCCACCCAACCCATTGTCATTTCAATGGGCCTGATCCAGAGCTACGATGTTACACTGAGCGCTGTAGCGCTCAGCGTAACATCGCTGCTCTGGCCCGACACTCCCCCTTGTAAGAGCGCATTAACTCTCCCTTACGCTGGCTGAAGGCTACCCTAACTTCAGCCGGCGTAAGGGAGAGGTGATACGCTGGGACGGCGGCGTTAGTACGTTAACGCCGCCCTCCCAGCCTCCTTACCGCCCACCCCCTCCTAAGTACAAATATATATATATATACCACTATGTGGTTAGGTTTTGCAGACACTACAGGTGAGTATAGATAGGCCACTATGTGGTTAGAGATACACAGCCCATACAGGTAAGTACAAATATATATATATATACCACTATGTGGTTAGGTTTTGCAGACACTACAGGTGAGTATAGATAGGCCACTATGTGGTTAGAGATACACAGCCCATACAGGTAAGTACAAATATATATATATATACCACTATGTGGTTAGGTTTTGCAGACACTACAGGTGAGTATAGATAGGCCACTATGTGGTTAGAGATACACAGCCCATACAGGTAAGTACAAATATATATATATATACCACTATGTGGTTAGGTTTTGCAGACACTACAGGTGAGTATAGATAGGCCACTATGTGGTTAGAGATACACAGCCCATACAGGTAAGTACAAATATATATATATATACCACTATGTGGTTAGGTTTTGCAGACACTACAGGTGAGTATAGATAGGCCACTATGTGGTTAGAGATACACAGCCCATACAGGTAAGTACAAATATATATATATATACCACTATGTGGTTAGGTTTTGCAGACACTACAGGTGAGTATAGATAGGCCACTATGTGGTTAGAGATACACAGCCCATACAGGTAAGTACAAATATATATATATATACCACTATGTGGTTAGGTTTTGCAGACACTACAGGTGAGTATAGATAGGCCACTATGTGGTTAGAGATACACAGCCCATACAGGTAAGTACAAATATATATATATATACCACTATGTGGTTAGGTTTTGCAGACACTACAGGTGAGTATAGATAGGCCACTATGTGGTTAGAGATACACAGCCCATACAGGTAAGTACAAATATATATATATATACCACTATGTGGTTAGGTTTTGCAGACACTACAGGTGAGTATAGATAGGCCACTATGTGGTTAGAGATACACAGCCCATACAGGTAAGTACAAATATATATATATATACCACTATGTGGTTAGGTTTTGCAGACACTACAGGTGAGTATAGATAGGCCACTATGTGGTTAGAGATACACAGCCCATACAGGTAAGTACAAATATATATATATATACCACTATGTGGTTAGGTTTTGCAGACACTACAGGTGAGTATAGATAGGCCACTATGTGGTTAGAGATACACAGCCCATACAGGTAAGTACAAATATATATATATATACCACTATGTGGTTAGGTTTTGCAGACACTACAGGTGAGTATAGATAGGCCACTATGTGGTTAGAGATACACAGCCCATACAGGTAAGTACAAATATATATATATATACCACTATGTGGTTAGGTTTTGCAGACACTACAGGTGAGTATAGATAGGCCACTATGTGGTTAGAGATACACAGCCCATACAGGTAAGTACAAATATATATATATATACCACTATGTGGTTAGGTTTTGCAGACACTACAGGTGAGTATAGATAGGCCACTATGTGGTTAGAGATACACAGCCCATACAGGTAAGTACAAATATATATATATATACCACTATGTGGTTAGGTTTTGCAGACACTACAGGTGAGTATAGATAGGCCACTATGTGGTTAGAGATACACAGCCCATACAGGTAAGTACAAATATATATATATATACCACTATGTGGTTAGGTTTTGCAGACACTACAGGTGAGTATAGATAGGCCACTATGTGGTTAGAGATACACAGCCCATACAGGTAAGTACAAATATATATATATATACCACTATGTGGTTAGGTTTTGCAGACACTACAGGTGAGTATAGATAGGCCACTATGTGGTTAGAGATACACAGCCCATACAGGTAAGTACAAATATATATATATATACCACTATGTGGTTAGGTTTTGCAGACACTACAGGTGAGTATAGATAGGCCACTATGTGGTTAGAGATACACAGCCCATACAGGTAAGTACAAATATATATATATATACCACTATGTGGTTAGGTTTTGCAGACACTACAGGTGAGTATAGATAGGCCACTATGTGGTTAGAGATACACAGCCCATACAGGTAAGTACAAATATATATATATATACCACTATGTGGTTAGGTTTTGCAGACACTACAGGTGAGTATAGATAGGCCACTATGTGGTTAGAGATACACAGCCCATACAGGTAAGTACAAATATATATATATATACCACTATGTGGTTAGGTTTTGCAGACACTACAGGTGAGTATAGATAGGCCACTATGTGGTTAGAGATACACAGCCCATACAGGTAAGTACAAATATATATATATATACCACTATGTGGTTAGGTTTTGCAGACACTACAGGTGAGTATAGATAGGCCACTATGTGGTTAGAGATACACAGCCCATACAGGTAAGTACAAATATATATATATATACCACTATGTGGTTAGGTTTTGCAGACACTACAGGTGAGTATAGATAGGCCACTATGTGGTTAGAGATACACAGCCCATACAGGTAAGTACAAATATATATATATATACCACTATGTGGTTAGGTTTTGCAGACACTACAGGTGAGTATAGATAGGCCACTATGTGGTTAGAGATACACAGCCCATACAGGTAAGTACAAATATATATATATATACCACTATGTGGTTAGGTTTTGCAGACACTACAGGTGAGTATAGATAGGCCACTATGTGGTTAGAGATACACAGCCCATACAGGTAAGTACAAATATATATATATATACCACTATGTGGTTAGGTTTTGCAGACACTACAGGTGAGTATAGATAGGCCACTATGTGGTTAGAGATACACAGCCCATACAGGTAAGTACAAATATATATATATATACCACTATGTGGTTAGGTTTTGCAGACACTACAGGTGAGTATAGATAGGCCACTATGTGGTTAGAGATACACAGCCCATACAGGTAAGTACAAATATATATATATATACCACTATGTGGTTAGGTTTTGCAGACACTACAGGTGAGTATAGATAGGCCACTATGTGGTTAGAGATACACAGCCCATACAGGTAAGTACAAATATATATATATATACCACTATGTGGTTAGGTTTTGCAGACACTACAGGTGAGTATAGATAGGCCACTATGTGGTTAGAGATACACAGCCCATACAGGTAAGTACAAATATATATATATATACCACTATGTGGTTAGGTTTTGCAGACACTACAGGTGAGTATAGATAGGCCACTATGTGGTTAGAGATACACAGCCCATACAGGTAAGTACAAATATATATATATATACCACTATGTGGTTAGGTTTTGCAGACACTACAGGTGAGTATAGATAGGCCACTATGTGGTTAGAGATACACAGCCCATACAGGTAAGTACAAATATATATATATATACCACTATGTGGTTAGGTTTTGCAGACACTACAGGTGAGTATAGATAGGCCACTATGTGGTTAGAGATACACAGCCCATACAGGTAAGTACAAATATATATATATATACCACTATGTGGTTAGGTTTTGCAGACACTACAGGTGAGTATAGATAGGCCACTATGTGGTTAGAGATACACAGCCCATACAGGTAAGTACAAATATATATATATATACCACTATGTGGTTAGGTTTTGCAGACACTACAGGTGAGTATAGATAGGCCACTATGTGGTTAGAGATACACAGCCCATACAGGTAAGTACAAATATATATATATATACCACTATGTGGTTAGGTTTTGCAGACACTACAGGTGAGTATAGATAGGCCACTATGTGGTTAGAGATACACAGCCCATACAGGTAAGTACAAATATATATATATATACCACTATGTGGTTAGGTTTTGCAGACACTACAGGTGAGTATAGATAGGCCACTATGTGGTTAGAGATACACAGCCCATACAGGTAAGTACAAATATATATATATATACCACTATGTGGTTAGGTTTTGCAGACACTACAGGTGAGTATAGATAGGCCACTATGTGGTTAGAGATACACAGCCCATACAGGTAAGTACAAATATATATATATATACCACTATGTGGTTAGGTTTTGCAGACACTACAGGTGAGTATAGATAGGCCACTATGTGGTTAGAGATACACAGCCCATACAGGTAAGTACAAATATATATATATATACCACTATGTGGTTAGGTTTTGCAGACACTACAGGTGAGTATAGATAGGCCACTATGTGGTTAGAGATACACAGCCCATACAGGTAAGTACAAATATATATATATATACCACTATGTGGTTAGGTTTTGCAGACACTACAGGTGAGTATAGATAGGCCACTATGTGGTTAGAGATACACAGCCCATACAGGTAAGTACAAATATATATATATATACCACTATGTGGTTAGGTTTTGCAGACACTACAGGTGAGTATAGATAGGCCACTATGTGGTTAGAGATACACAGCCCATACAGGTAAGTACAAATATATATATATATACCACTATGTGGTTAGGTTTTGCAGACACTACAGGTGAGTATAGATAGGCCACTATGTGGTTAGAGATACACAGCCCATACAGGTAAGTACAAATATATATATATATACCACTATGTGGTTAGGTTTTGCAGACACTACAGGTGAGTATAGATAGGCCACTATGTGGTTAGAGATACACAGCCCATACAGGTAAGTACAAATATATATATATATACCACTATGTGGTTAGGTTTTGCAGACACTACAGGTGAGTATAGATAGGCCACTATGTGGTTAGAGATACACAGCCCATACAGGTAAGTACAAATATATATATATATACCACTATGTGGTTAGGTTTTGCAGACACTACAGGTGAGTATAGATAGGCCACTATGTGGTTAGAGATACACAGCCCATACAGGTAAGTACAAATATATATATATATACCACTATGTGGTTAGGTTTTGCAGACACTACAGGTGAGTATAGATAGGCCACTATGTGGTTAGAGATACACAGCCCATACAGGTAAGTACAAATATATATATATATACCACTATGTGGTTAGGTTTTGCAGACACTACAGGTGAGTATAGATAGGCCACTATGTGGTTAGAGATACACAGCCCATACAGGTAAGTACAAATATATATATATATACCACTATGTGGTTAGGTTTTGCAGACACTACAGGTGAGTATAGATAGGCCACTATGTGGTTAGAGATACACAGCCCATACAGGTAAGTACAAATATATATATATATACCACTATGTGGTTAGGTTTTGCAGACACTACAGGTGAGTATAGATAGGCCACTATGTGGTTAGAGATACACAGCCCATACAGGTAAGTACAAATATATATATATATACCACTATGTGGTTAGGTTTTGCAGACACTACAGGTGAGTATAGATAGGCCACTATGTGGTTAGAGATACACAGCCCATACAGGTAAGTACAAATATATATATATATACCACTATGTGGTTAGGTTTTGCAGACACTACAGGTGAGTATAGATAGGCCACTATGTGGTTAGAGATACACAGCCCATACAGGTAAGTACAAATATATATATATATACCACTATGTGGTTAGGTTTTGCAGACACTACAGGTGAGTATAGATAGGCCACTATGTGGTTAGAGATACACAGCCCATACAGGTAAGTACAAATATATATATATATACCACTATGTGGTTAGGTTTTGCAGACACTACAGGTGAGTATAGATAGGCCACTATGTGGTTAGAGATACACAGCCCATACAGGTAAGTACAAATATATATATATATACCACTATGTGGTTAGGTTTTGCAGACACTACAGGTGAGTATAGATAGGCCACTATGTGGTTAGAGATACACAGCCCATACAGGTAAGTACAAATATATATATATATACCACTATGTGGTTAGGTTTTGCAGACACTACAGGTGAGTATAGATAGGCCACTATGTGGTTAGAGATACACAGCCCATACAGGTAAGTACAAATATATATATATATACCACTATGTGGTTAGGTTTTGCAGACACTACAGGTGAGTATAGATAGGCCACTATGTGGTTAGAGATACACAGCCCATACAGGTAAGTACAAATATATATATATATACCACTATGTGGTTAGGTTTTGCAGACACTACAGGTGAGTATAGATAGGCCACTATGTGGTTAGAGATACACAGCCCATACAGGTAAGTACAAATATATATATATATACCACTATGTGGTTAGGTTTTGCAGACACTACAGGTGAGTATAGATAGGCCACTATGTGGTTAGAGATACACAGCCCATACAGGTAAGTACAAATATATATATATATACCACTATGTGGTTAGGTTTTGCAGACACTACAGGTGAGTATAGATAGGCCACTATGTGGTTAGAGATACACAGCCCATACAGGTAAGTACAAATATATATATATATACCACTATGTGGTTAGGTTTTGCAGACACTACAGGTGAGTATAGATAGGCCACTATGTGGTTAGAGATACACAGCCCATACAGGTAAGTACAAATATATATATATATACCACTATGTGGTTAGGTTTTGCAGACACTACAGGTGAGTATAGATAGGCCACTATGTGGTTAGAGATACACAGCCCATACAGGTAAGTACAAATATATATATATATACCACTATGTGGTTAGGTTTTGCAGACACTACAGGTGAGTATAGATAGGCCACTATGTGGTTAGAGATACACAGCCCATACAGGTAAGTACAAATATATATATATATACCACTATGTGGTTAGGTTTTGCAGACACTACAGGTGAGTATAGATAGGCCACTATGTGGTTAGAGATACACAGCCCATACAGGTAAGTACAAATATATATATATATACCACTATGTGGTTAGGTTTTGCAGACACTACAGGTGAGTATAGATAGGCCACTATGTGGTTAGAGATACACAGCCCATACAGGTAAGTACAAATATATATATATATACCACTATGTGGTTAGGTTTTGCAGACACTACAGGTGAGTATAGATAGGCCACTATGTGGTTAGAGATACACAGCCCATACAGGTAAGTACAAATATATATACCACTATGTGGTTAGGTTTTGCAGACACTACAGGTGAGTATAGATAGGCCACTATGTGGTTAGAGATACACAGCCCATACAGGTAAGTACAAATATATATACCACTATGTGGTTAGGTTTTGCAGACACTACAGGTGAGTATAGATAGGCCACTATGTGGTTAGAGATACACAGCCCATACAGGTAAGTACAAATATATATACCACTATGTGGTTAGGTTTTGCAGACACTACAGGTGAGTATAGATAGGCCACTATGTGGTTAGAGATACACAGCCCATACAGGTAAGTACAAATATATATACCACTATGTGGTTAGGTTTTGCAGACACTACAGGTGAGTATAGATAGGCCACTATGTGGTTAGAGATACACAGCCCATACAGGTAAGTACAAATATATATACCACTATGTGGTTAGGTTTTGCAGACACTACAGGTGAGTATAGATAGGCCACTATGTGGTTAGAGATACACAGCCCATACAGGTAAGTACAAATATATATACCACTATGTGGTTAGGTTTTGCAGACACTACAGGTGAGTATAGATAGGCCACTATGTGGTTAGAGATACACAGCCCATACAGGTAAGTACAAATATATATACCACTATGTGGTTAGGTTTTGCAGACACTACAGGTGAGTATAGGTAGGCCACTATGTGGCTAGAGATACACAGCCCATACAGGTAAGTACAAATATATATATATACCACTATGAGGCAAGGGAGACACAGACAATGCAGGTACGTAAGAGACACCCCCAGAACACAGGACAGGACCAGTGCAGAGACTTAGCCTAATAGGGGTGCAGAGAGCCGACACGGAGAGCAACAAGCAGCGGGAGCCACAAGCAAACCACCTGACAGGTAAGAATATCACCGGCGTCCTCATGGAGGGACACCGGGACTTTAACAGAGGCGCTGCGCATGCGCCGGCCGACCTGTGGAACGCACGCTGCGTTCCACAGAGCGGAAGCATCGTTACACGCCGGCTGTCGGCGTGTAACACCTGTGGAACGCACGCTGCGTTCCACAGAGCGGAGGCATCGTTACACGCCGGCTGTCGGCTGCCGGCGTGTAACAGCCCCACATTCACATTTAGTCCGTTAGAAGAAGAAAATCTGATTGCGTCCAGAATATATATCCAAGGCACTTCCAGGAATTAAGCTGCGACACCCCCCAACTAACGGGGCGGAGGAGGCCTTCGTCGGTGGTTCCACTCCAACCAGATCTCAGCCTCTCTTGGAGTGGAGAAGAAGTGAGTCTCTCCTCAACCACAACATGAAGCCGAGCAGGAAAAAGGATGGAATACGGGAGCTGCAGCTCCCTCAGCTTACGTCGGATCTGTGTGAACTGCGCCCTGTTTTTCTGTACTTCCAAAGCATAGTCTGGGAAGGCAGAGATTGAAGAATTATCAAGCTTGATGGGCCCACTTTGTCGCAGGAGACGAAGGATGGCATCTCTATATTTGTAGTGCAGGAACTTAGCTATGAACGTGCGTGGAGCTGCACCAGTTGCAGGAGGTTGGGAAGGGATCCTGTGCGCACGTTCAACAGCAAAGTGAGATGAGAAGGCCTCTTTTCCAAACTCTTTAAGCAGTAGATTCTCCAGGTTGGCCTGCGGTTGTGAACCTTCTGCACGCTCCGGTATACCAACAAAACGTAAGTTGTTTCTTCTGAGGCGTCTCTCCAGGTCAGTCAGCTTAGATTTATGCGCTTGGAATTGTGCCTGAAGATCCGCCATATCACGCTTCATTGGGGTAACAGAGTCCTCCAAGGCCGAGATTCTTTGTTCCGCCTCCCCCACTCTCTCTCTAGTGAGCTGCAGGTCCTGGCGCAACAAGGATATGTCGCTTTGTACTTTATCTATCTGAGTGGTCAGACGCTGCTCAGAAGTAGTAATGGCAAGGAGAACCTGTTGTAAAGTCGGTTGTTCAGCAGTGGGTGGCAAACCATCCGGCAGCACGGGCTCCGGATTCGGCGCCGACGACTCAGGGGGAGGCTGGGGGGTAACGGCAGACTGCCGACTAAAGCGTTCCAGACGAGCTGCCGCCGATATTGTTTGAGTGTGTTTCCCCATTGTTAATCTGGAGTAAGGCACAGGTTAGGTCAACGCAGTGACAGTTGTAGTGCTCTGCAAAAGGTCGTACACTTGTTACTGGGAGTCTGTAGCTGCACAGTTACAGTCCACTTGAAATTGGCAACACAACGTGTAGAGCTAAATTAAGCTGAGGGAATATACAAGCAACAGTCCAAAGCCACCTATATATAGAGCTTCTCAGCTCATGACTCCCATAGTAGCAGGCAATTAATATAGAAAGCCGGGGATAGACAGTAGTAGAGGTGAGATGCAGTGGCAGCTAGTGTAGTTGAGAACCTGCAGCTTCAAAGTGGGAACACACCTTATGGAACTTGAATAAACTGTAGACACAGTAAGAACAGTCCAGAGCCACTGACATATATAGCCTCCCAGCGCCTCGTTAATAGTAGCAAAAGGTTAGAATGGTAGGCCAGAG
The DNA here is from genome assembly GCA_011038615.1 of Limnodynastes dumerilii. NCBI lineage: Eukaryota > Metazoa > Chordata > Amphibia > Anura > Limnodynastidae > Limnodynastes > Limnodynastes dumerilii. The sequence continues at coordinate 42,790 of WWET01007395.1, forward strand.
ATACACTGCAAGAAAAGTGGGATGCAGTGGGAACTGATGTAAGGAGGAGCCTGCAGCTGCGAGTGGAGAACACACTTTATGGAGCCTGGATAAGCTATGAACATATACAGTGGAAAAACAGTCCAAAGCCAGATATATAAGAGGCTTCCCAGTGCACCCTCTATAGCTTCAGAGATGTAAAAGTACAGTCCAGGTTCACAGCAATAGGAGCCTGCAATAGTAGCTGGTGGAACTCACTGTTTTATCTTGTGGAGAGGCGAACCATACAAGCTCCCCACAGCTGCAGAAGCCCTGTTGTCCTCCTATGTGAAGCGCAGGTATCAATATGAGGGTTAGTGTTGGCTAAAGGACCCAGCAGGCGATGGACACTGCCTCCTCCGTGGCTAACTCCTCTGTAAGTGGCGCCTGGAAGCAGGCTGACTGAAGATGGCGCCTTTTCGCGCCACTGACATGCGGCAGAAGAGACAGGGCAGCACAGCTACACTCACCGCCACCTCCAATCTGAGACCACGGGGGGTAATGCTGACAGAGGCAAGGATCCAGCAGGAACAATGCCTCTCCAAAGCGGCCGCCTCCGCAGCGTCGCAAGGCACCCTCACACAGAGTTGCCCGGCCACCGCACAAACACACAGGGTCGTCGGGATTCTGAAGCGGCAATCCGGCAGGAGACCTCGTCGGCCAGCACTGGAAGGTGAGCAGCAGGGGTTAGGAGGTCAGAGCAGGGAAACTGCGTGAATGCAGGGACTCCACCGGGTTAGTTGTCGGGTGATGAAGGGGAGCTAGGTCCGATGCGACCTACTCCATTGGGATCCAAGCCACGCCCCCAAGCCTGTTTCTTTTAAAACTAATGCTCTTATATGATACTAATATATCACTGTCTATTAAAATTACTGTTACCTTATAAAATACCTTCATTGCAACCATATGCATGCATGGGTTCAGGCCTATATTTGCGTTCTTATTTGAAACTTTGTCTATTCAAACACAGCAATCGTTACACTGATTAATATAAATCAATATGAATATGACTTTATTTTATGCCCTTACAATAATTAATATTTATACTTTAACAAATGCCATATAAAACCCAAGGAGGACTGATGCTCAGGATACACTTATGACAGGCAGGTCCATCCTTGCCCGCTCTACTCTATTTACTGGTAATGGAACGGAACAAATTCACGGATGCAAACTGGACAAATTATGGACAAATAGGATGCACAGGGATCTTAACTTAAAGGAAGAAGAAATCCTCATAATAGGCTGATAAGATGGCATCCTCTCTAGAGAGAATAGAGACTTTGTTTCCCGGGAAATCAAAGACCTTTAGGACCCAGAGATGACTTATAGCAAAGGGAGTGAAATTTGCTTCATGGAGGGATTTTTTAAATATATAAGGAATAGAAAATTGTGATGAACATATATAACGGTGAATTTCATATGCCGTTCAAAGTTATTTACACACCACTGGAAACAACTAATGTAAGAGACAAGTGAGGAATGGGGACAGCACGTGTTCACTGTTTACATAACAGTCGGGCTTAAATGATTTAACCCTATTGATTAAACAGGCTAGCAAGATGAAAATCATTAAAGTTCCTGAAGTGACATAAGAATTTAACAGAGTATGCAAGAGTTTTATGAAGGAGTTTTATTTTTAATTAAATTTTTTGAGGACCATTAGTGATGATGGGCCGTATGCAGAGCTCTTAAGACTGCATATATGCAATCTACGTTGCAACAAGTAACTTAGATGTCGTAACAAAATTACTGCGCATGCGCAGTAGCTCATATCGGAATACTCCAGCCGCAGTGCATATGGCCCGATGTCATCAAACATATAAAAAGTGGACCCACCAGTTCCCAGACCATACCTTGAAAAAGAGCACCTGTTGCTTGAAATGCGTTGGTTGGTCTGAGGAACACTTTGAAGATTTTTTTACTACATCCCTGGCATCCCCATTCCTCTCCCTCTCATGGTATATGTATGTTTTAAGGGTCTTTTTAAAACCCATACCGCTGTTTTGAGGTATTATACTGTCATTCTTAGGGGAAAGGGGTAGAGAAGGTGTTTGGAAGGGGATTCCCCCATGAAAGGGATGTTCCCCTCCTGAAATGATCAGAAAACCCATTTAAGAAATAAGAACAAGGAAACATTGTTTTAAGCAATTCTTTATTTTAAGGACGTTTTTAAAGTTTTATTGAAGTTATAATAAAAGAAAAAGTGTCCTGACTTGTTACGTGTAAAGGAGATTGTATCAAGGATGGTATTTGAAGCTGGGAGGATTTGTTTGTCGTACAAAGATCACATTTAAATGCTTTAAGCCCAAGAGGGGAAGAGTGTGAGTATTCCCTTCCCTGTGGTTACCTATAACTACCTGGTGGTATTGCACCCAGAGGGGTTTTCTTTTCTATTCCCTGAGATAATAAGGCTTGTGGAGAAGAATCGTGTGGGATTCCAGACTGGAGTGCATGTTTGGAAGGACCTACAACGTAAAGACCTGTCACTACGCTTATCTGACAAGAGGAGGAGAGTGGAGGAGCCATCTGCGGGGAGACAGGAGACGGTAGACAGGTGGAACATCTGAAAGAAAATACCGGAGGAGACGCTGGAGACGTTTTATGACAACAAGAGAGAAAAAGTGTGAGTATATCTTAGCACAGACGTACTTACAACTTACCTGGGGTGCCACACAGGGATATTCTCTCTTTGTTTTTTCCGGGGAGCCTCGGGACCTGTGAAGAGAAAGAAAAGAGGAGAGAGAAAGGAAATAAAGGACTAATATTAAGGACCTCCCCCAACGAATGAAACAAAACAAAACAAAATGTTTTTTAAAACTCTAATAACATGATGACATATATGCCAATTAATAATTGGGGATTATAGATTTATAGCAGCTTAGTTAGATAAAAAAAATTTCACAGGTCAACAATAATCACTCAGTCTAAAAAACGAACAATATGAAATCCTTCATTAAGGCCATGTGGAGACAAAGTATTTAGGGTTACTATCCAGTATGATTCCGTCATGGACAATCTATTTAATCTCCCCCCCCCACTCCCTCTTTTATCCAGGGAAAAAGACTCTATGGCCTTAATTTTTAGAGATGAAGGATTAGAGTTATGGAATTTGCAATAGTGTCTAGGAACACTGTGATTCAACAATTTGTTTTGCACATTTCTCATGTGTTCCAATACTCTGATTTTTAAGGGCCTTTTTGTCATGCCCACATACTTGAGGCCGCAGCCACACTCAAGCAGGTATATCACATGGGTACTGTTGCAATCCCCAAAAATTTTTATAGTATGTGTTTTTCCATCTGTTCTCTGAAAGTTTTCTTATCAGGATGATAAAAAAAATGATCAAGTCTGCTGACAAGGGTGTAGGCGTTGTCTTAATTTTTGGAGTTAAAATTTTAAGATTTAAAACATTTTTTTAAAATTTTCTAACAAATTTATTTTTTTGAGTATTTATCTTGATTCCAAAGCGTTTCTACGTTTGTCTGTGTCTGTGGGAAGAGTCTGTTTGATAATTTTAATTTTAATTTGATACTTTGTCTAAGGATATTGGTATTTTAGAAATTTCTATTTATTAAATAGACAGAGGAATAATTCCCCCGCAAGTTTTATGGAAACTAATTGCCAGTGAGTTAGAGTAGCTAAAAATAATCTGCAAATATCAGTTTGCGTTTCTTAATTAATACATTTTTATTTTTAATGTTGGCAATGTTTTGTGATATACCCTTTTGAGGTCTAGGTGCTAGTAATTAGTGCGTGTATTTCTATTGAAGGGAAAATATATAAAAAATATCTCTTTTAGGAATATATTTATAATGTTGACTATTTATTTGGGATCTTAAAAGTATTTATGAAAAGATGTAGAAAGATATAGCTGGGGGCGTGGTCTGGACGCCGAGCCGCGAAGTCGCACTGCTGCAGCGCTCCTCACGGACCGTGCCTCCGGAGCTTATTTTGGGGGACCCCGATCCCGATCTAACACCCCCACCGCCTGCATACTTACCCCGCTGCTCTGGGCATACTCTTGGCTCACATCCTTGCGGCTCCGGACGGGGGAAGGAGTGCGCGAGGGTCTCCGGCCTGCTAGGCCGGGCCGCAGCCTGCCGACGGAGCCCAGGGCCTTCTTTTCTCTATGGTCGAGGGGGAAGTGAGGGCTGACACTGCGCTCTCTGTTGGAGGGGGCTCCCGCCTATCCCCCCGCGGGTCTGCCACACACCAGCTGTCGGGCCATCTGCTCCACCACGCTGCTCCGCCTGGGGGTATAGGAGGATCAGCAGGAGGTGACTGTCGGGCCTTTGCCTTGCGGCTCCTGTTCCCTGCCGTTCTGGCCTCCTATCTGATGGACTGCCCTCTATTTCACCCCCACTGACGTCCCTCATCTCTCCACCAAAGCCCAGCAACCTCTGGCTCTGCTGCCGCCATCTTAGACAACCTCAGGTCTGGGGCCTGCCACAGGGGGGAATTAACCAGGGGAGCCTGGAGAGACCACCTGACACAGAGAGACCACCTCTCCTCCCTGCCATCTGCACCACCGCGGTCATCCCCATTGTCAGCGCTGGGGCCCATCCCCCAACTATTGGCTGCTGTGGACAGGTACCTCTTCTCCTATACACATTGGGGTAGATCCTGAACAACGTTTGCAGTACGTTTGTTCGCGTAGCGAATTTTCGCGTACGTAAATTCACTACGCTACCCTGAACACACCCCCTGCACGGACGTATTTTGTGAAAATACGCTACCCAAACCCTACCTTAACTTTTCCATACGTAACACAATACGTCCGCTAACGGGCGTACAGACTACGCGAACGTACGCAGCTTAGCACGCCCATACTGTACACTTTAAATCCCCCCCTCCGCCTACTTCACGTAATACGCACGTAATCTTCGCTAACGTATTTTTGGCACCCCACACGTAATTACATACGTTCGCAATACGTGAATTCTCCTTACGTTAGAAAATACGCTACGCGAATTAGCGTATTGTCTGCGGTGCGCATGCGCAGTACGCTCTAAACTGCGAATTTACGTGTAAACCACACGTAAATTCGCAGAAAAACGTACAGCAGGATCTGGCCCACAGTGAGTAAAAATCAGCTTAAGTCTGGCACTTTTATACTAAACAACATTACAGTTTTCCAGCCAGAGGACCGTTGAGGCTGCCTGCCGCGTACCACCTGACAGAGGTACGCGTACCACTGGTGGTACGAGTACCATGGGATGAAAACCCCTGCATTAGAGTTAAGCTGGTCATACACTAGCACAGTTACTCCCTGTTGAACTCCTCTCACTACAGCTGATAACTGCTGCTTCTTGGATTCCCCCCTTCAATCAACCACCCTAAGATGTGAAAGCCTCTACTGCTTGTCCTACCTGCCTCCAGCTACTTTTATGTGAAACGTACACTATGCAAGATTGGGGAAGCGGGATGCTCCTAACCTAACCCCCTCCCTCTCCCGGGTGAGCCTGTCCTTTGTGGGAGAACTCTCCCCCTACTTATTTTCAAAGCCATGCCCCGCAATAAGAAACCCTCTGCAAAGGGCTTACCTCATTACTTCTCTGGTACCCCATCCGACCGCTATTCGCTCAGAATGTCTCCGACTGCTAGCCCTGCTGAATCTGAAGTTGAATCTGAAGATCTGTCGCCGATTACCAGGACGGACTTTCTTTCGCTTATTTCTGAAATGAGAGAACTTCGTTCCTCTATCCACACAGACGTCCAGAATGCCCTGCAATCTCTCAGCTCCGACATGGACTCACTAGGCTCACGTACAGACCAGGTGGAGAGAAGAGTGGAGGAAGTAGTGCAGTCCCAGCATTCAGCTGAAACAGACATCACCCAATTACGCCGAGAACTCTCCGCCCTCCAGGACCACCATGAGGATCTGGATAACAGAGGCCGGCGTTACAATCTCCGCATCCGTGGTATCCCGGAGATGGTAGAACCGGCCCACCTTTCCCTCTATTTAAAGAAGTTGTTCACACAGCTGGCTCCGGATGTGCCAGAGGACTTGCTCCTGTTGGACAGGGCCCATAGAGCTCTCCGGCCGCGTGGAACAGACCAAAATTCCCCAAGAGACGTCATCCTGCGTCTTCATTTCTTCACGACCAAGGAGGCCGTCCTGTCTGGGGCCCAGAAGGCTCACCCCTTGCATTATGAAGGCGCCCCGCTGCAGATCTTTCAGGACCTCTCCCCAACCACTCTAGCCAGACGCCGGGAGTTCAAACCCATCACCACTCTTCTAGCAACGAACCAGATCCGATACAGGTGGGGATTCCCGTTCCGCCTGTTGGTCTGGCACCAAGACCGTTTCCTTGGGGCTACCTCATTGGCGGAGGCGCGGGATCTCTTACACCAGCTGGGTCTGCAGTCTGAACCTCCACGATCCCCTTCGCATCCCGGTGCTGATGACCCGGCTTCTTCGGCCCCTGTTCCCAGTAGACCACCTCCGCGCAAATGGCATACTGTTCCCGGTCCCGCTAGAGCAGCTCGTCCGGAATAAATTCTACATCAGAACCTCATCGGCCCCATCTTCTGTTATCCGTGGACCTTCTCCTATGAACTGACCCATTGTATTCTGTTGGATATTACAAAACTTACAGGGACGCTTTCTGACCTACCCCGATGTGGATCACCGCCAGGCTCAGTTCTCTCGGACAATTCTGCTATTCGTGGTGTTCCTGACCCATGTCGACATGATCTACGTGTTCCCTGCTTCTGACCTCGGACGGGGTCTTCGTGAGTTTTCTCTCTCCCCTGTCTGATGCCCTATTTAACCCTCACTGACGGCTCATCCAGCTGATTTACCTTCTTGCTGATGTTGTATCTGTCTCTCTTTCCCCCTTTTTTTTTTTTTTACCCTCCCCCTTACTCCTAACTAAGTGACTCTGTAGTAAGATGTATCAAATGCTTGTTTACAGTGTGATAATTGATTTTTGTTTGCATCTGCTTTCCCTTCCGGCTTCCCCCTTCCCCGATGGGATTGCCAATTGGGTCACCCCTAATCTAGTCAAAGGCCTGTCCCCTACCGAAGCGGTGTCCCTACAACCCCCCCTCCTTTTCTTCCCTTCCCTTCCTTTACAGCCACTCTTCTTTCCTAACCGCTCCCTTTGTGATTGGCTCACCCCCCCATCCCTCCCTCGCCCTGTACTTATTGCTAGCCCGCTTCCCCAGCCGCTTGTGCCTTAAGTTTGGCTCATCCCGGCCAGACTGCGCTACCCCACAGAGCTTTCGAGCTCTTTGCTGGCACCCCACCTCCCGTGCTCGCTGAGCACTTTCCTCACATCCCTCTGCCAGCACCTAGGACAGAGATGTCGCCCATCTTTCTGCCCGACTCCCTCCCCCATCCCTTTCTCCTCCCCTTAGGATCATTGCTCATAGACCATTCCTCTTTGGAGATACACAACGGCAGATTTCGTTCGACCGTTTGCCCACACCCTGCATTCATAGCACATCTTCCCTTTTTCTACCCATGACACTACGTATTATTTCATATAATGTTAAAGGTCTCAATTCGCCTCTCAAAAGAACCAAGCTGCACACCTCTCTAAAGGCCCTCAGGGCTGACATTGCCTTTATCCAGGAAACCCATTTTCTACAACGACTTCATCCCGAACTTCGCTCTCGTTTGTTTCCACTCACTTTCCATGCCTGCGACAACCGCCAGAAGAAACGAGGGGTGGCTATCCTCTTTTCTAAGCATGTTACTTTTAAAGCTGAGGCGGTCCACCGCGATGTGAACGGACGGTACTTAATATTGATTGGCTTGCTCAACAATTTCCCTTGCACAATGGTGAATGTCTATGCACCGAATACTGGCCAACCCCAATTTTTTAGGCGCTTGGGGACGCTTTTATCCCAGGTTCGTTCGGGGGAACTCATTGTGGCGGGGGACTTTAATTCCGTCCACATACCTTCCTTGGATAGACTAACGCCCCACCCACCCCGCTCTGATGCGGGAGATGCTCTCAGCTCCAAGGCGCTTCGTGATTTTATGAAACTCCACCATCTTTATGACTCCTGGAGGGTACACGATCCCCTGGCCAAAGACTATTCCTTTTTCTCCCACCCTCATTCCTCCTACTCCCGTATCATGATCCTGCTCAGCCCTGACCTCACTGTTAAACTTGCCGATGCCCATATTCTCCCCCGCACTTGGTCCGATCACGCCCCGATAGCAGCGAATCTCGTGAATCCGACCTCTTCATCCCCACGATCTGGGGATGAAGAGGTCTTCATCCTATACGCCTGGCGTATAAATGATTCAATTTTGCGAGATCAGGGCCACTTCGCGACCCTTAACTCCGCTTTAGAGGAATACTTTTCAATTAATTCCCCCTCCACTGCCTCACCTATAACTTTATGGTATGCCCACAAGGCGGTTATGCGAGGCCACCTCATATCCATTGCTGCCAGACTCAAACGTGAATATTTGGCTAAGACTTCTCACCTTACAGATACCCTTACAAATTTAGAGTCCTCCCACAGATCCTCCCAGGACCCGGCCCTTCTAGCTCATATTGCGTCCATGAGGCAGGAACTTAACACACTCCTCACGGCTCATGCGGCCAATAAATTATGGTGGCTGAACCAGTCTTTCTACGAGAAGGGGGATAAAGCGGATAGGCTACTTGCTTCCAAGCTATGCTCCAAGCAATCTGCCCGTAATGTTCTGGCCATTTGATCCCCCACGGGTACCCTCCTACATGATCCCCAGGCAATCCGCTCGGCCTTCCAGCAATATTATCAGGGACTTTACAATTTACCTGCTCCTGCCACTACTTCTCCTGACAGCCCTAGATCTTCCATGATAAACGACTTCCTTGCCCATATTAATCTCCCATCCCTTCACCCTGATCAAGCTTCTTTGCTCAATAAAGAGATTTCGCTAGAGGAGGTCTCGCTTACAATAAAATCCCAAAAAGTAGGCAAGTCCCCAGGACCAGATGGCTACTCCGCAGCCTATTATAAGCGCTTTGCTCCTCTCCTGCTCCCCCATCTCCACTCCATGTTCAATGCAGTCCTGTCTGGTACCCCTTGGCCTCTAGAGGCATTGGAGGCTAGGATTACTGTGATTCCTAAAGAAGGTAAGGACCCCCAACTTTGTGCAAGCTACAGGCCCATTTCCCTCCTTAACATC
>WWET01007396.1:20558-51940 GCA_011038615.1 Limnodynastes dumerilii
AGCAGCCCATGTGACTCATGCAGTCACATGGTATGCAGTACTTCCGGGGCTACACATTACATGAGGAACTTGTGCTATCTGGGAAGTTCCCCAGGAAAGAGGTATAATGCACAGTTTGCAAGGTATGTTTCAGATGTCTGTGATTGCTACTTCTTATCTCCGTACAGAGCTTATAGTGTGCAGTTTGGTCAGTGTGCAGTGCTCTGTCTGGCTCTAGCTGCACTGTTATTGCTTTAGCAGGCTGCTGTTCCAAGCTGCTATTGAACTTTTTACCTTCTTTGCAGCAACTACTAAAAGTAACAGGAATAAAAACCCCCTTTACCTCCCCCCCTCATTCCTTTAAGACCTGCTTTCCACGTTCTGCCCCAGGATGCTGCCACATCTCTGCTTCCTGAGAGTAAGTGTCTTGCTGCTTTTGTAGGGTTTAGCAATGGTATTCAGTCTTACAGCCCTGTCTACATACTCCTCTCCTTGAGCTGGACTGGAGACTTGAACTGCCTATTTTGCAGCCAGGATCAGATCCATGTTAGCCAACAAGGTAACTGGAAATATATATATATTTTTTTTTCACTATTTAATTGTGACACTTGGAGGGGCATTTTTAAATGTAGAAAATGTCTAGGAGATTCAGACTGATGACCACATAAAAAAAATTAAGTTATAAAAGATATTAACATACAGGGGAATAATGTTCTGTGACATTCATGAAAACCATAGAAGTTAGGCTGCTACTCTCTTACTGTAACTTTAATGTTGAAGGTAAAACAATGGGACTTACAGGTCATATTCAATCATCAGTGTGTGACATGAATCTGTGCATAAGGGGAAGACACAAGCTACAGCCATCGTCAACCAAGTTAGAAGAGCTTCATCATGGAAGAAAAACCCACCATGAAATGCCAGCCAATTAAGTATTAAAAAATGTAAGGGCTACATAATTAAAAGTCAATCCAAATGTAGATATGGTTCTTCTTCATTTTTAATAAATGGACCTCACAGTTATTATAGTCTTTGATTATGATCTGCAGCAAGTCCTCTGAGAGGTGACACTGCAGGAGATAGAGGTAAAAGGATGTCTAATCTGTTGTGTGTGAGGGAAAAATTGAAAGTAAAGATTAACAAGGTTTTGTGTGTAAAAACTGGAATATTGAAGCTATATAACTGAAAACAATGGAAGTGAATAAAGCTTCATTGTGTTGTGTAGGGTGCTGTGTGTGAGGGGAAAAAAGAAAACGGGAGAATCAGGGGTTGTGTTTGGAGATAAAAATAGAAAATATTGGCTGGGAGTTATTTGAGGAAAACATGGTGGATACAGGGTTATGGGAGAGAAAGTAGCATGCATGGATTGGCATTTCATTAAAAAGGCTGGCACGCAGATTGCATTATATAAGAGAGGCTGGCATGCAGGGGGTGGTATGGGAAGGAAAGTGGCATGCAGGGGCTGGATGGCTTGGGAGAGAGAGTCTGGCATGCATCTTTCTCTGCACTAAGATTGACATGATGCCTTAAGTGTCTTATGCTACTGTAGAGGAGTCACCAGGCTTTGTTTGGGGAATGTTTTTAGGACACTTCTCACAGTTTTCAACATAGAATGACACATAGTCAGACCATAGTGTAGTATTAAAGGAAACAATATTTGACTATTTCTCAATCTATGTTGGAAACTGTGTGAAAAATCCTTGGAAAAATATAGAAATATAGAAAACATATTTCTTACAGGAGGATAGGTGTGCGCGCAGATCGACCCATTTATTTTTTACGCAGATCCACCACTAGCTCCGGAGAGGTGAGTAACCTCTCTAGGAACTTTTAGTCTTAGGAAGGGGGGGCTAGGGTTAGGCTCTTAGCAAGGGAGGGTTAGGGTTAGGGCCATAGAAGTGGAGGGTTAGGGTGGCTGTGGGGATGAGAGGGTTAGGGTAATAGAAAGGGAGGGTTAGGTTTATGCCTCATCAAGGCCTAAGCAATCAATATCCCAGCCAGTCCGAAACTGGCTAGGAGAGAATGGCCCTATCAAAATAAGGCCGTTCTAAGTGGGGACCCACACCCAGACAGGTCAGGGGGCCCATTCAAAATTCTGCTATGGGGCCCATAATCTTCTAGTTACGCCCCTGCCTGAAGCTTTAGCTTCATTAGTTTCATAGTAGATCAGCCACTGCCTTGATATAAACTTTATAAATATACATTCAGGCCCTGATTCAGAGATTGAAAATAAGAACTTAAAGTTACACCTGGGCTAAACCATGTTGATTTCAGGGGAGTCAAATTTCATTTGTTGCAACAGTATTATAGTTAAAAGGTGATGTTTCCCAGCTCAAGTCTAATTAGCAGTTTAAAAGTGAAGCTGATCAGGTATCTGTGTGCAATAAGTAAAAGCAAAGCATTCTCCCTGCATGCATAGAATAAAATTAACTTGACTCCCCCTGAAATCAACATGGTTTTGCCCAGGTGTAACTTTAAGTTCTTATTTTCAGCCTCTGAATCAGGCCCTCTGTCTTGTGTCTAATCTACTTTTGTGATTGATAACCTCAGCCATGAAAAATTATTGAGTAAGTCAAATAATCTAGTATTGTGGTGCTAATGAGACCTAGTAGTGAGTATTGCAACCTAGATGAGGGCCTTTTTCCTTTGTGAATTCATAGCCTATCAAAAAATATAAACCTAATCCATGAAATTGCACAAAGTCACTTAGCTTTTATTTAACATATGAAATTCTAGTATTAATGAGATGTCCGCTGCAGAGGTGTCAAAACAAGGAACGGACAAAAGAGTGACTTATCTCCATCTCCTAAACATATAAAATGTGCAAAACAATGACTTCACTGAAAGGGTGATAGATAAGTGGAATAGTCTCCCATCTGAGGTGGTTGAGGTAACACAGTAGAACAGTTTAAACATGCTTGGGAAAAATACAAGGATATCCTAAATCTCAAACTGAACTGAGGGTAAAATAGGGTCTAGGGTCAGTATAGTTGTTGTAAAGAAACAATTGGGCAGACTGGATGGGCCATGTGACTCACTTTGGGGCTGATCCAAAGCTGTACTTACACATTTTTTTTTTTAGTTGCAAGTGTACACCTGAGCAATACCATGTTAAACTACAAGGGGGGAATTTACATTGTGAAAGCAGAATTAAAAATTGAGAGCTGAATTTTATTTTTTATTTTTTTTTAAGCTCAACTAATTTACAGATTAAACATAAAGCTATGCAGTATATGAGTTCTATGTGCAAAAGTAAAGTATTTGCGTGCATGCATGCAAAAGAATTAAAAATTAATTAGCTCCCTTCACATTGCAACATGGATTAGCCAAACTGTACACTTGCGTCTGGTTTTTGCCCTTACTCCCAAACTCCAAATCAGCCTCGTTGGGCCAGATTTACTAAGCTGCGGGTTTGGAAAATTGGAAATGTTGCCCATAGCAACCATTCAGATTTTAGCCGACATTCTCTAGTATGTATACAAAAGAAAGGTTATAAAATAACCATAGAAATCTGCGCCTCAATATCGTAGTGAGGTAATGCTCCTGTGGACTAAACTCCAGCTGCTTAACCACCATATAGCAATAAAAAATAGCTGATAGAAATACAATTAAAAACCTGATTGATCAAAAATACTCTAAACAGTAATCCTTAGATAATGAGAATCAACTTGAATATCGTTATAGGTTTGCACAAAAAATATATATAGAATATATGAATATAGAAAGTTATTCAGTAGCCCATAGTAACAATTGTAAAGTGACTCAGAGTAGAATACTCAATAAAAGTCCAAACAGTGGATATTGATAAACAAAGAAACAAAATATAAAATAATAAAGACAAATCCAGGCAGAATTGAGATGACAATAGATGATCCAAAGTATCTTGAAGGTCTTTCACTGTATTACAGCCTAATATGCTGCTCCAAGATGAAACTTATTGTGATGTAACAATATAGCGGAGCAGAAATAGATGTAACAATTCCTTTGCAGCTATAGTTGTAGCAACTCTGTAACATGCACAAACAAATAGTAACTCCATGTAGCAGTGGTGAAATATAATTATAATGCAGCGGCTCTTCAAAAAATAGAGTCTATTGAGCATTCAGCATCTGATAATACAATAGAAAAACATGGCAAACCAAGGAGGTAATGAAATCTCAATCAGGTATCAGCTGTAAAGGCCTCTTAAGAGGTTTGAGATTTCATTAACTCCTTGGTTTGCCATGAGCAATGAGAAAGCAATGAAAAAGGCAAGTCAAATGCTTGGTTGCATAGGGAGAGGAATTAGTAGCAGAAAGAGGAAAGTAGTGATGCCCCTTTATACGACCTCACCTAGAATACTGTGTTCAGTTTTGGAGGCCATATCTCCGGAAAGACATAAATACATTAGAGACTGTGCAATGGTCAATGGCCTGTGTCACAAAACATACCAAGAAAGGCTAGAGGAACTAAACATGTATAGCTTGGAGCAGAGAAGGGAGAGGGGGGATATGATAGCAGCTTTCAAATATATCAAGTGTTGTGACCAGCTAGGGGAGGGTGGCATTTTTCATAGAAAGGTGTAATAGAACACGAAGGCATGAATATAAACTGGAGGGTGGTAGATTCAGAGGAAATGTGCGGAAAAATTACTTCACTGAAAGGGTGATAGATAATTGGAATATCCTCCCATCTGAGGTGGTTGAGGCTAACACAGTAGAACAGTTTAAACATGCTTGGGATCTCAAACTAAATTGAGAGTCTAGGGTCAGTATAGTTTTAAATAAACAACTGGGCAGACTGGATGGGTCATGTGGCTCTTATCTGCTGTCACTTTCTATGATTGACCCAGTAGTCAGAGGACTAACGGCTGTAACACCCGTGGGAGCCGCATTATTGACGCGACAACACCTGAGACCCACTGTGAGTTCTTCTATCTTACCATCATTTGCAAATTGTGCTCTAAAAGTGGAGTCTCGGTGCCCTCGCTTATCTGTCAAGATTTTGGCTGTTGTTACAAGAGCGGTCTGTTACTTATCAGGCATTATTGATGCTAGATTACTACAACCGAATGGTTAACACTTCACTTTGGATTTACGGTCACTTTGTTTGGCTGATGGAACTACTTTAGTCACCACTGCTACATGGAGTTACTATTTGTTTGTGCATGTTACGGAGTTACTAAAACTATAGCTGCAAAGGAATTGTTACATCTATTTCTGCTCTGCTATATTGTTACATCACAATAAGTTTCATCTTGGTGCAGCATATTAGGCTGTATTAACAGTTAAAGACCTTCAGGATTCTTTAGATCATCTATTGTTATCTCAATTCTGCCTTTTGTTTCTTTGTTCATAAATATCCACTATTTGGACTTTTATTGAGTATTCTACTTTAATATTGTTACTATGGGCTACTGAATAACTTAATATATTCATATATTCTATATATATTATTTGTGCAAACCTATAACAATATTCAAGTTGATTCTCATTATCTAAGGATTACTGTTTACAGTATTTTTGATCAATCAGGTTTGTAATTGTATTTCTATCAGCTGATAGTATTTTTTATTGCTATATTGCTATATGGTGTTTTTCAATAAAATTGTTGGACATACTCCTAGCAATTCCTTTTGTTTCTGCTTTCTCTATTGTGTAATAGGAAAGTAAAATCTAGAATTTGATTGGTTGCTATAGGCAATATCTACTTTTTTCCAAACCTGCAGCTTAGTAAATCTGGCCCTTTCTGTTTCTATGTTCATGTACAACATAATCATCTGCTACAATATTAATCACATAACATGAAAAACAAAATAGGATAGTAGAAATAGAGAGCAAACTACATGGGAAAATGTAAGAATGATTATATCCCTTCATTTTTGTTATTTGCTGTAAAAATGTCTATACAACTCTTTTTTTCCTAGTTATTTACATTTAGACAGTTATATAGCATATTTTACACTTATTTGCAGATTTTTTAAATGAAGTATATATTTTTTGCATTTGTTATTTGTTAATTATAATATTTTTAGACCACAGTAAATGAAAGCTTCTCCTCCTCTCAATTTCTGTGAATTGCTCTCTAGTTCACACTATAGATTACATTAAAAACGCAATTTAAATTAGGAAATCTCTGTGAACTGTAAGTTCTGTTATGTTTGTAGCTTGATTCACAGTTAATTAAGGCACATGGAATGTATACTTAAAGCTCTATTTTTCCAGTCTGAGGACCACACTGTTACAGACAGTAATTATAGGCTGTATGTGTAAAAATGGTTTAACAATCTCATACAGGTCGGGACTTCTGGTTCCGGCGCTGATGCGGACAGACGAGCTGTGAGAGAGCTCTGTCTCAGCCACAGCGGGATTCTTTCACCAATAGCCGGCAGACCAAGTGTGCAGTGTCCCAAATAGCACAGAGGGCTCTGCTCACCTCCCGACGCTGCATGAAGTGCTTTTTATCCCCGCAAGTGCCTTCAAAATTGCAGAAAACAAGGCCAGAGAAAGGGCGCGCAGAATCCAAGATGGCGGCCGCATCGGGAGCTTCGGGGGCCAAAATTACAGCCTGCCACTGCATCCCCTGCATCTCCTGCTTCCATGTCTCCTGCAACCCTCTCTCCATCCCATTGCTCTGTTCAGGGGAGTCCACATACACATCGACGACGTGGAGAACAGATCCAGACGCAATAACTTGCGCATAATTGGGTTACCAGAATCACTCAAAGGTGCGGAGCTGTTCCATTTTCTTCATACTACTTTGCCAAGTCTCTTGAAAGTATCCCAGGAATGTAAAGATCTCATTATTGAACGGGCGCACCGCATGGGGGGCCCTAAACCATTCGCAGCACAGAGACCTAGAGCCGTCATTTTCCGGAGCTTGAATTACAAGCATAAAGAATCGTTGTGGATTGCTTCCAGGAAAGTAGACAAGTTGCTGTGGGAAGGTAACCGCCTCAGGATTTTCCAAGACTTTTCAGCTGAAGTCTCAAGAGCCCGCAAAGCTTTTTCCCCTCTCTGTTCTCAGTTGGTGAAAGAGGGCCGTAAGTTCGTACTTATCTACCCGGCACGTCTGCGGTTATTCGAGGGCAACTCCTTCAAAGACTTCGCCACTGCGTCAGACGCTGAGGAATATCTCCAGGAACTGGCTAAAGAATCTGGTGCCTCACATCAAGACTAGGACCATTGGGTGCCTTATCAAAGGCTACAGGTCGTATGGTGGACTTTTGCGGCTATATGTTGAATGTGATGGTTTCTAAAATGTCACACTTCTAGAAAGGGAGGTTCATATATCTTTTTAGATGTCCGATATCTTGCCCAAAAGGGAATGGGCATAGAGAGCTAGATATATTTAAAACTAATAAGTTAAAAACAAAAAAAAACAAAAAATAGTAAACAAAAACAATTTAAGGGGAAAAAAATGTATACCATTACTGATGGTCTGGTCGGTGTTAGATAATTTTACTTTTTCTTACCCGCTTGTGGCTGGGGAGGAGTCTGTTAGGTTTAGGTGAAAGGAAGCAAATGTTGCTTACAGTTCGGTACTTTGTTTGGTACCTTCAGGAAGGTAGGTGGGTCTATGAAAAAGCCCTGCCTAGTATTATTTTTTCTTTTTATGTTCAGGTTATTTTTGTGTTTTTGCTATGTTCCCTGTTTCCTCTTAAGAATTTTAGGTTCCAACAATCTGTGGCCCTTAGGGGGTTACGCATCAATAATAGTGTAAAGTGTATTTTCTGCCCTGTGCATGCCTTTTTGAGTACCCAGTTATATAGCGCTCACTCTCGAGGTCTTTGTCCAGTATGTCCTCATTAAAAATATGTTCGTGGAATGTGGGGGGAATTAATTCCCCGGTAAAACGGAAGAGAATATTCATGTATCTGAAGAGGTTAAAAATTGAGAGAATATTCTCTGAAGAGGTTAAAAATTGATCTGGTAATGTTACAAGAAACCCATCTTCTAGAACCAGAAATCTCTAAACTCAATATGATGGGATTTAAGGTCCTTAACTTTGCGCAATTCACATCCAAGGCTAGAGGGGTGGTGACCCTGGTTCGGAAGCATATCTCTTTTAATATTCACAGTGCTGTGATTGACCAACAGGGAAGGTACACCTTATCGGACATCACTATCGCAGGTACACGCTTTACGCTTTGCAATCTATATGCACCAAATGTAGCTCAGTCAAAGTTTTTTAAAAGGATACTCACGAAGCTATACCCTTATGACACTTCATCTATCATAATAGGTGGAGACTTTAACTCAGTTATGTCTCAACGGTTAGACCGTCAACTCACTCCCACGAGGTCTCGGTCACGTTCTAAAAATGTTGGTTTACAATCCCTAGTGTCCCAACTTAATCTAGTTGATATCTGGAGGTCAAGGCATCCTGTAGACAGGGAATTTACTTGCTTGTCAGCAGCTCATTCTACACTTTCCAGAATTGACTATTTATTCACTTCAGACGCTTTAACCCCTAAAAGTATAGATACTAATATTGAACCAATTTGCATTTCCGATCATGCGCTGGTGTGGATGAGGCTGTCCCAGTCTGTAGACATAGGTCAGATTAGGCAGTGGCGTCTCCCTACTCACTTGGCTAATTCCCTTACTTTTCGACAGATTCTGGCTGCTAAATGGGAGATATATAATAATACTAATGCGGAACATAAGTCAGATCGCCTCCTATTTTGGCAGACAGCAAAGGCAGTCCTCAGAGGAGAAATTATGTAATTTACTAGGCAATATAACAAACAATTCACAGCTTATTATTTAAATGCACAATCAAATTTATCTAAAGCTTATGAATCATTTATAACTTCTCCCACAGTTTCTAATTCTAATGTCTATTGGGAAGCGAAGGTACACTTTGAAGCGATCTTACAAAAATTAGGAGACAGATATGTCACAAGGGGTAAATTTCTGTTCTATCAATATGGTAACAAGAACGGCCGCTTACTTTCTAATCTACTTAACGGCTCTAGAAAACACAATAACATTAGTAACCTTAGGAGAGCAGATGGGACTAGAACCTCTAGAGGTTCAGACATCTCTGAGATTTTTAGAGCCTTTTATAGATCTTTGTATGAATTGAAAACTATCGACGCTACTGCTAAGGCTGACTTCTGGAATAGTGTTGCTTTACCAAAATTAAAACAGCAACATATAGACTTCCTTTCCTCGCCTATATCCATGGAAGAAACTGAGAATACCATAAAAAAACTAAAACCCCTCAAGGCTCCTGGTCCAGATGGGTTTGGGTCAGAATTTTATAAAATACTTCAGACACAGATCGTCCCCACTTTACATTCTGTTTACGATGTCATATGGTCGCGACACCAGATTCCCAGGTATTTCAATGCAGCCATCATTAAAGTGCTCCCTAAACCTGGGAGAGATCCAGAACTGGCATCTTCATATAGACCCATCTCCTTACTAAATTTAGATTATAAAATTTTTACAAAAATATTAGCGGATAGAGTAAAATTGGTGCTCCCTTCCATAATTCACCCTGATCAGACAGGCTTTATTTGGGGCAGGCACTCCGTCACAAATCTACGTAAGATACAGATGGTTTTACAGGAACTAGAATGGAACCAAACCCCTGATCCGATTTTGGTTATATCATTAGATATTGAGAAGGCATTCAATATGGGGACTTGGGACCATTTATTCGAAGTATTACAGTTTCCCCGATATTTTTACCCAAGCCATATCCACATTATACACAGATTCCTCAACTCAAATTAGCACTAACGGATACTTATCTGAATCCTTCCCCATACAATGTGGTACCAGACAAGGATGTCCCCTCTTCCCCCTTTTATTTGGGGCAGCCCTGGAGCCTCTAGCGATTGTACTCCAACAAAATTCGAAATTCAGGGGTATTGCAATTGGCAGGAGGGAAGTCAAATTATCGCTTTTCGCGGATGATATGTTTTTGTTTTTCTCTCACCCTCATTTGTCATTATCATCTATCATAGAAATTATTTCTCAGTTTGGTTCCTTTGCTGGTTACCGTGTGAATTTACAAAAATCAGAAATTATGCCCCTTACGGGGAAGGACAAAATTTGTAAGATGTCGAACCTCACCTCCCAATTTCATATGACATGTGGTAAGTTGAAGTACCTGGGAATCTTTTTAACCCCCTCTCTGTCGACCATTTACAGCGTGAATATTAATCCAGTTTTGAAGAAAATTTCAAAATTATTAGATGATTGGCAGCATTTGCACCTGTCTCTGTTGGACAGTTCTTAAAAGTATCATCTTTCCAAAATTATCTTATGTTTTGCAAATGTTACCGATAATATTGTTAAAATCTGATGTTAAGCTTTGCGAGGGGATATTTCGCAAATTTATATGGCAAGGGAAACGCCCAGCCGCTAGGATGAAGCTGGCTAGAGATATGGGTGGGGTGGGTGTGCCAGATGTTTTAACTTTTTCACATGCGGTGCATTTCAGATATATTTCAGACTGGGCATTGGGGAAAAGCACATACTCTGATCATTCCCTGGAAGAGGAGAGTTTCCGCCCATTCTCCCCGGCGGCTTTGTTGTTATGCGCTAGGACAGATATTCCACCACATCTCTTCAATCATATATTATTCCGGGACACTTATAAGGCATGGGTCTCTATCAATAAGGAATATGGCCGAAATTTCCACAGTTCTAGATACATCCCTATTGTGGGTGGCTAGAGATGGTGGTGGGGTGGGTGTGCCAGATGTTTTAACTTTTTCACATGCGGTGCATTTCAGATATATTTCAGACTGGGCATTGGGGAAAAGCACATACTCTGATCTTTCTCTGGTAGAGGAGAGTTTCTGCCTATTCTCCCCGGCGGCTTTGTTGTTATGCGCTAGGACAGATATTCCACCACATCTCTTCAATCATATATTATTCCGGGACACTTATAAGGCATGGGTCTCTATCAATAAGGCATATGGACGAAATTTCCACAGTTCTAGATACATCCCTATTGTGGGTAATCCCGGCTTTCCGTCTGGGTTGGATAATCGATGGTTCCTATTGTGGAAACAAAAAGGTATCAGGATCACTAGCGACATCTTTGATCCAGGGGGAGGGTTACTTTTTTCCAAGCTCTTAAAGACAAATTTGATATCCCATGTACTCAATTCTATATGTACCTAGAGGTCAGACATTTGGCGCAAACAGCTCCGGAACCCTTTTCTGCTCAGGGGGAGGTTGACCATCTGATGCAATTATTTCATTTTATCAAATATGTTAAATACAAAACTAAATACCTGCAAAAAGATCTATTGAGTAAAGACAAAGAGAGATTGTGGCAACCATTAGTACAAAAATGGCAAAATGAGATACCAGACATCAAGGACCCAGAGGATATTGTTAAACACTTTGATGCCTCTTTTAAGGCCCTAAAATCTAACCGCCTACAAGAGATACATTTTCGTTCAATTAACAGAGCTTATATCTCTCAGTATAGACGACATCGGATGGACAACACCTTCCCTGACATATGCATCAAATGTAAGGGGTCTGCAGCCAATTTTATCCATGCTATGTGGAACTGTGGAAAAATGAAATGTTTCTGGATTAAGATAACGGGTTTCTTAAAGTCACCATTTTCTTTGTCTATTACTGCAGATAGAAACATATAAAGTGATGACAGATAAGAGCCACATGGCCCATCTAGTCTGCCCATTCGTTTATTGAAAACTATACTGACCCTAGACCCTATTTACCCTCAATTTGGTTTACAATTTAGGATACCCTTATATTTATCCCAAGCATGTTTAAATTGTTCTACTGTATTGCTCAACCACCTCAGATGGGAGAATATTCCACTTATCTATCACCCTTTCAGTGAAGTAATTTTTCCGCACATTTCCTTTCAATCTACCGCCCTCCAGTTTATATCCATGCCCTTGTGTTCTATTACACCTTTTCTTTTGAATAATGGCACTCTCCTCTAGCTGGTCACAACCCTTGATGTATTTGAAAGCTGCTATCATGTCCCCCCTCTCCCTTCTCTGCTCCAAGCTATACATGAATAGTTCCTCTAGCCTTTCTTGGTATGATTTGTTACAAAGGCCATGGATCATTTTAGTTGCTCTTCTTTGCACAGTCTCTCCGAAAGCTATGTTATGCGCTAACTTCAGTAATTGTGATCTGGGTGTTTCTAAAGACAAATTATCCCACTGTTTACTGTAATTGTAACAGTAGCTAAGAGCCACATATTGAATAATTGGTGCGGGAGGTCGTCCCCTTCATTGGGCGCAGTCAGATCCACTCTTTTGGAATTAGTATATTTCGACAGGAGGGCTGCCTTTCCGGAGGTAGAAAAGGGGGTAGTACGGCTGTATAACAAATGGGGATTTTTTATTGACTCTTTAGATGCCTCTACTGAAGCGCAAATATCTAGGGGATTTGAGAATACCACGTGGTATTTGTATAGGAACTTGCATAATGACCCCACATATGTAAATTTAGTTAACAATTTAACCAGTTAATTGATCTAAGGGTAAGATTGGCTTTACCGGTCTTAGGACTAGGAGCGTAAGAGGTTTGGAGAACACTGTATAGAGATAGTACGGGGAACACAAGCAATATATTATGTTAAGGATTATTTTGACCTTATTTTATTTTATATAATGTTTGATGTTTAATTTGACACGCTGTCCTCTACTGACTTTGATTTATGATGGTTCAAGCATACCAAGTCGACAACTTTAGTTACACCTGCTTTCTTATGTTTTGTATCCGATGTACTTGTTGCTCCTCTTATACATTTGACATGCGTGTATTTATGTTCTACTTTCTATGTATGAATAAAACAATAAAATGTTTTGGTTTTTTTAAAAAATACAATGTCTTACAGGTCATTTAAATCAAAATAAATTTTTTTTTATTTGAAATGACAACATTTTTGAAGCAAGAAAACATAGCCAGAGACCTGCTGTCCGGGTGACAGTAGTGTGTAGCTCAGTACACTAAAATCTAGATTCACATGGCCAGTGGATGGGTACATCTAAAAATGTTGAGGTCCGAACATGATCCTAAATACCGTGTATGTGAACGGAGACCACTCACTTCGCACGTACCGGGCGTCCAACAGCAGAGTCTTACCTTAACCTTTACTGGGGGGCTGGTGTGTAAATGAGGATTTTATGTATGGACTTAGACAACTCCTTACTGTATGATTTAAATACATTCCCACACCCACTGAGTATACACATTGTACCGTGGTGTCCAGCCCCAACTCACCTTTGGAAAGACTTTTAACATGTAAGCCTGGATCCATACGATCCCCTCCATGCTGGAAGCCTAATGCATGGTTGTAAGGCTCTGTACTGGAAGCCTTATACCCATGAATACACACACTTGTGTAAAATGATCATAAATGGTGAGACTGGATCCAGTCCATTATGTATCACTAGGATAAAACAAGTTGTATAACAGGTCATTTAGAGATAAGAGAAAACATCTCTATACATATACTTGTCCTATAGGTTCTAGGTGAAAATGTAGACAGTTACGTACAGTATAAACACTGCATTTCTGTGTTTCTAGAATAATGGAGAACTGTGACAGTTCTCCCTTGAGTCTACTAAGCGCTATGTAATCTTTTGGTGCTATATAAAAACCTGTTAATAAATAAATAAATAATAAATGATAGAGCAATGGGAGGAAATCATCAGAGAGGTCATCAATGTGTATGTCATGTATTTCCTAAGCTTTAATTTACAAGTTTAAATCTCTTTAAGTGCATAAAAATAGTTGGTCCATCATTGGAAAGATTTGTTACTCTTTACAAACTAGTAGTGACTACACTGTTACTAATAGAGTATGAATGAGTAAAGTTATCTGACTGCCCTGGAACAACCCTGCAGGCTCCCAGAGGTAAGTGTGGTCATCAGGGCCAGATTAACAATGGGGCGGATGGGACTACAGCCCCAGGCCTACATCTGAAACCAAGAAATCCAGTTAATATGATGACCAGTTGTCCATCCGGCTACGTGGCTTCCAACTGTTGCTGCCCTCTGCCTGTGTTTTCCCATGCACCTCGGTCGCTGCCCTCCTACTGAGCAGAGCTGTGGTGTCATTAATATGTAAATGCTCTGCTGCAGCAGCTCCTCCCATCGGTCATTGTGGAGCATAGATGTGCCTTGTGAGCCTTAAGGGAACTAAATAATATTAGTAAGTAACTAAGCAAATGCTTCTTGTGCCATACTGGTTACACTTACGCATGGGCCCTTTCATCTCCAGGCCCATGTGGCCCTTAATCCGGCTTTAGTGGCCATGTAATTTTGAACCACACATTTTTTTATTAAAAAATGTACTTCATTCAACAGCCAGGTGGTGATTGTTGAAAAGTGACATAAGTGGCAAATTTTAATTTCAATGTATAGTATAGAAAATACAAGATCCACACACTATAAATGTGGGCATGCTCTTTGAAGGCAAATAAGGTCATTTTCTAAAAGTCAGATAAGAGATTTGATGTTGATGAAATAATCAAGGAAATTATACTTGGGAAATGACACACAAGCTAATAGCACAGTACATCTGTGACAGACTAATGGCTGTTTCAATTTTGAATGCATTGATTTTTTTTAAGTTACTTATGGAAATGTGCAGAAAAGAATCTGTCATAATTTAATTTGAACTGGACAAAAATATTAAACTTATATTTGATTCTGGGTTGGTTGATATGGGCTACACTTTCCACCAGCATACAGTTTACGTTGATTGTTCAGGCATAAAAAGGGTTAAAATTACACCTAGGGGCTTTTTTAATGATAGTGGAATGATGAAAATGGTTACTTTGGTTCATACTGATAAGAATGTTA
Source organism: Limnodynastes dumerilii (assembly GCA_011038615.1). Classification (NCBI taxonomy): domain Eukaryota; kingdom Metazoa; phylum Chordata; class Amphibia; order Anura; family Limnodynastidae; genus Limnodynastes; species Limnodynastes dumerilii. The sequence goes on from WWET01007396.1 coordinate 35,344, forward strand.
CAGTAAGCCAAGTAAACAAGTGGTAGAAGAGTGGATAAATAGCAGAAAACGACACAAGGTTCTAATCCTTAAGGGTCTATTTACAAAGATAATTTTCCTGCAATAATGCCATGTGAAAACGGGCATTATCGCAAGAAAATTAAGTTAAACATATTTACAAACCTTGGATCGCCATGGAAAACTAGTTTCCATGGCGATCCACGTAAATACCTCCGGCCTGTTCTTTTCAGAGCAGGCCAGCGCTTCATTATATTTACAAAGCCTGGGAGCAGGGCAATGTCCCCATTTACCCTTCTTTTCTTCCCCCTAATAGCTGTTATTAGGAGGATAAAAGGTGGGCATGTATGAGGAGACTACTGGAATAAACTTTTGTGGTCTTAATGTAAAAAAGAAAAAAAAGTTGTTTTTTTTAAATTTGATTTTAATATAAAAAATAAATAAATACATTTAAAATATTGATAATTGTTGAGAAAAAAAATAAAGAAAAAAGCAAAACTTACCTGTCCAGGAGACGAAGATTTCAGAGCCCCAATATGAACAAAGTGCATGCGCAGTGTTTTTTATACCAGGATTTGAAATTCGTATGAATGAAATGTCCTGCGATGAGCTCGGAGATCATCACGGGATCTCGCAGGAGGTTTAAGTATTAGTAAATTAAATCAACAATACTGTTAGGCTAATGTTGAGGTAAGTAAATAGACCCCTTGATACACTTGATACATGTTCAGCATAACTGGACGGTTGAAATTTGTAAAACTGTTGCACGATTTGGCAGTGTTGCTGAGGCATTTCCTTTCCTTTGTTTCTGTTGCTAGCAGATTATCCCGGCCTTTCATGCACCTGTCTGTATTAACCTAGAAATTAATTTGAGCAATTTCCCTTTTTGTGCAAATCTGTAGTTGGGTCAGAATATACCCATAGAGTATCCTGCCTTGTGTCAATAATGCAGAATTGTTCAAGTGCACCTATGGCCAAATTCAGTGGCGTAACTACCAAGAATTTTGCTGCTATGGGGCACAACTTGTGCTCTACAAGCCAGGAGTGACAGCTGTAAGCCAAGTTTTTTTTAAACAGCACTCAAGCAATCATATGAGCTGATTCAGAGGCGCAACAGTCCTTCTGTATGACCATGCGTTTGAAGTGTGAAATTCTAATGCAACAGTCTGAAATAGTGAAAAGAGTGGAGTGAGGAAGTAGCAGCGCCTACACTGCAGCAGATCTGTGTACCCAAAGAGGGAATCTGCTATGCCCTCCAAATGAGAATATGAAAAAATGTGTAATAGGGACACAGAAAAGCGCTGTGTACAGGATATTGTGAATGTGAAAACCACTAAAGGGAATATAGGATATATAGGAAATAGGATGTAAGGTCCAGATCAACAGCTAAGCAGTTAAAAAATTATAAATAAATAAATTATTAAATCAATAAATAAATATTCAATAGATAAATAAATAAACAAATGGGGTTGATAGAAAACCTTTAGATCTTAGTCTGAGTGGAATGCACGGGGCAAAAATGATATCTACCTACAATAGAAGTTTCTCAAAATTCAGTATATAAATATATAGATATACTTAACAAGAGATAAAAAAAATCTAAAATAGATATAAATACTTCAGGCCCATTGAATCCATTTGTTTAGTCTGAACTTATTACAACACATTTTAAAGACTCATCCCAGGTTAAGTAAATTTATCCAATGACGTAGTCTCCCTTAATATTTTTATAAATAATCTAACAAGTTGTCCACTAGTACCATAACTTACACAACTTGCTAGCTATTCATATCAACCATCTTTCTTATATTTATACAGACTGCTCAAGTTATATATTAAGCCCGATACACATTAGACTGTCATGTGCCATATCAATGGACCACTTGAGTTTTACTTTAAAACATTTTTATATACTAGTCTGTTTTTTTTATGGTAGCCCTAATTATTTTCTTCCAGTAACATCATTGTTTACATGAAACATTCCTACTAAGTGTATATGCTACAGCCACTGACTGTCAGCCATTCAGCAACTATTAGCCCATTTCCTGAACAAGCAGCAGTCATTATCCACATCATGTACAATTAGAATGCTGCAAATAACATTACAATAATATTTAGCATGTATACATTTTAGACTCCATTTATGAACAAGAAAGAGAATGAAGTCACTAAACTCTTTTTTTTTTATTCTCTGTGGTCTTGCCAGCATTTACTACAGCTCAACAATGGAGAAATAAGTGATTTTTATATCCCTGGGGCTGTGATTCACCTGACAGCACTGTCTTCATGTTTCTAATGGAGCAGCTTGTCAGTCAGATTTATAAAGAAGAGAAATGCTTTGCTTCCCTGTCCAGAAAATCACAATTTCAGAAGAGCAGCCCCCATTGATTGCCATTATACTGTACTTACCTGTCCCTGGTGACTTCCTGTACCATACATGCCCAGCACAGAAAAGTAGAGGCAAACTTTAATAGCAAAGAACTGGAAGGTACATTCCTACTGAAACAGCTGTGCTCCATAGGACTGGGTTCACAGCTTAGCATAAGTATTAAAATGTTTGTAAAACTGTTATTTTACTGTCTTGGCCTTGCATTGTTAATATATAAGTATATGTTGTCATACTAAAGTTAAAATAACTTAATAAATAGAATAAAAGAATTGGAATGATAAGGACCACACTAGAAGATTGCTGCACAAGTAAGTAATACTTGATTCTTTTGTTGGGTACATACTTGTTCAATCCCCTTTAGATCCAGCTCCTGGCCGGACTGTTTACACACTCCTAAAGCAGACCCAAGATACACACTTGCAGACCTCCAACCTGCATCTGCTAAAACAATCTGTTGAAAGGATTCTGTCACTGTACTCACTATTCCAATCTTCATCTTCAACGTCCATTCACTCTCACACAAAGGCAGCACTACATGATGTCAGGAGAAGACTTGGCCAAAGCAGTTGCAGGAGTATACATACTTGTAAACTGGTCAGTTGATTGGTTGTTGGATTGCCTGATTTTTATGCAGGTTTAAAAATCATGTGACCCAACTAAGTGACTAGGTGAGCGGTTGGTTATTTAAGCTTTCACTCTTATCCAATGACGGAACAACAGGATGGTCAAATTGCACAAAAAGTGTGTACCCAGCTTTACATTTGTCAGGATCACTGACAAGTGAAGTACCGTATTTCCCCATGTTAAGATGCTCCCTTGTATAAGACGCACCCCGATTTTGGAGCCTAAATTTTTTTAAAAAAATTTTAAATGTATTTTTTAAATATTATTTTTAGCCTTACTTAAAAATTGGGTGCATCTTATATAGGGGATCAGGGGATGTAAAACTGAACTTACCTTTGCTGTCCCTCTGGTGGTCCCTCCGGCTGTGTCAGGCTCTCTCTTCTGCAGCTGTGACTCTGGCTGTCTCCCTCGCGGTGCGCGCTGCACAATGACGTTGAGGTGACCTAAGGTCACGCAACGTGTTTGTGCAGCGCGCAACGCGAGGGAGACAGCCGGAGTCACTGCTGGGGAGAGAGCCTGACACTGCCGAAGGGACCGCTGGAGGGACAGCAAAGGTAAGTTCAGTGTTACATCCCCTGTATAAGACACACCCGATTTTTAGACCTATTTTTTGTCTAAAAAAAGGTGTGTCTTATATATGGGGAAATACAGTAACGTAGAACACATTTTATTTGTATCATTGGGCTGGATCCAGACCTTGTTAAGTGCATGAACTTAGTTACTCAAGGGCTAAACCATGTAGATTTCAGGGGGAGCCAAATTAATTGTATTCTTTGCATGCAGCGATATATCTTTAAATTGCTTACTGCACACAGATACTGACCAGCTTTACTATCACACTGTTATTTAGACCTGGGATAGGAAACATCACCTCTCAACTCTAATGCTGTTTGCAACAGATGAAATATGACTTCCCTGAAATGAGCATGGTTTAGCCCAGGAGTAACTAAGTTCATGCACTTAACTTAACTGGATCCAGCCCATTATCCCAACCACTTTTAGCTGTGTTTACAATAATGATCTGTAGTGGGTAATCAAACACTATAGTCATAATGAAATGCCGTTTTACATAAGGTCTGGATCCCATAGGACATATTGCTGGCCACACTGATACAAGCATCAGCAGAGGACAAGATAACGGCTCCCATTAACTAAATAGAGAACACTTTGATTTCTGTAGATCTTTATCTCCTAAAAATGAAGTGTTTACTATTTACAAAGCTATGATCGCCATGGAAACCATAGTGATCATCAGCCTGTACACCCCATATCACCAGCCCGCTCTTATGAGTGCAGGCTGGATGATCGGTTTATTTTCAAAATTGCATAATGGCGGTCTCCCCATATACCCCAATTTCCTCCCCCTAATAGCTGTTATTAGGGAGGGGGGGGGAGGTATGTGTAGGGAGACTGTGTTTTTTTTTTTTTTTTTATTAAATGAAAAATCTGCGGGGTAATTTACTGTGTTTTTGTTTTTTTTTTATAAATAAATACAAATACAATTAAATTAAACAAAAAAAAAAGAAAGACGAAGGACTTTTAAACTCACCTGTCCGCCGTCTCTCTCAGATGTCCCGAAGATGAAGTCCCTGACGCATGCGCAGTGTTTTCTACTTTTGGTACTTACATATTTTTAAGTGCCAAAATGTAGCCACTTTAATGCGCTCAGAACAATACAGATCGTCTCCAGCGAGTAAACCATTGTGGGACCTCGCCGGAGGGGTAAGTATTTGTAAATACGGGACTCAAAGTGTCCTTTAAACAGCGCTTGATGTGCTATTATTAGTAAATGGACCCCAACATGTCTATGTCCATTTGGCCATCACCTCAGTCTTTATACTCTATAGGTCACTCTGTGCTGACTCTCTGTATGATGCTAATGTGTCCTTGGGTTTATTAATTAATTAATTAATTAATTAATTTAAATAAATAAATGAAAGAACCAAGAAATAGTGTAGTATAACCCCTTTTAAAATTATGACCTCACAGTATTAGTTCATATAGACACTTTGTGCAGCATTTGGTTGGTGTTTAGTTTCAGATACAAGAATGCAGCAGTAAGAATATAACAATGAGTCTAGTCAGGATGTTGCCAGTCATTTGAAATCAAGTTTCAGAACACTGGATAATAAATCTGACAGTCTTGATCTATAATCTGTCAGCAATGTTCATTAGTTCCACCACTAGAAAAAATACATTTCAGTAAACGTACTCTATGTTTTAATAGGGTCTAAGGTGATCTGTTTAACAGGTCTGATATCCAAAGTGCTAATATGAATGTACAATAGATAATGCAAAAGTGCAAAAAACTGTAAAAAAAACCCAAACAAACAAACCTGTAAATAATTAGATAAATACAGTCAAATTGTAAAGCTTTTTGAAATATGATGTCTCTATATAAAAACCCTTTAATTAATAAATAAATAAATAAAATAGATGTCAGCTCTCTATTAAACTAAAATACAGTAAATGAACAATCCAGAGCTGATACAAAATATTATATTAAGAATATATTAAATATTCCCAATTCATTTATTATGTGGACACAAAAGAATGCAATAAAACCATAAAAAATTCACATATTTCTATCAGTGTGAGACTGAAATAGAGACTGTAAGAAAGGGTAGAGCTACCGAAACATGCCAAGTGATCCTATCTTCAAGCACCACTCTAGACTTCTCTCCCTCTGTTGTATCGGCTCATCTCCACAGTCTTCTCTATTCCCCCACTACCTGGATACCCTTTCCCTATAGGACCGTCATGACAACACCCATGTCTAGCTGCGACAATTTTAATTGTCAGGGTTTTAAACAATTTTTATTCTTTCTTCCACATGAAGTATTAAATGCCTACCACACACTAATCCTTTAGTGACAATTTGTCTCCTTGGTCAGAGGTATTGAATGACAATTTGTTGGTGTTTTTTTTTTTTATTCTTTCTATGTTCTTATATATATATTTAAGCTATGCACTGGTCTGAAAATCTAGGTGTACTGGTTTTTTCCTCACTAAAATCAGCTTGTATATTTTCCCCATTGGCAGATATCTAGATGCACTAGCCCTGAATCTCATTCCAGACTCAGAGATCATTTTGTACTGTACCATGGCTGTTTTACAACCGATTCAAAGTAAGGACTACTGTAGCAGAAAATTTGAAACAGCAAAGTAACCCACAGTGTTTGTTCCGTAAAAATAGGTATATAATCCTTACACACACGCATAAAAACACACTACACATATGTAATTAAAAGTTATAGGATCATGGTGAGTGCTTTAATAATTAAACAACAACTCTTTAAACCAATTTATTTCAACAGATCACACTGGGGGGTATTTTTTAAGGTGACTCGATACATAAATTCTAAGATGAGCGACCTAATAAAATTGTGTACATTAAGTGGTGATGGAAATACATTCTACTGATAAAATAAAAAAAGTGGAATTAGTCTGATGACTTTATTATTGATGACTTCTTCTTTTGCTTCAGTAACTCTGAAGTATAGAAAGCCCAAAAGTATATTATATATTGATGTAAATTGATCTTCTATCCTAAATTTCCTGGTGTGTCTTGGTAAGTAACGGAAATGAAGCAGGGGCGGCCTTTGGACTTAACAGCAGAAGTCTTGAAGCTCATTCATTGTAAAGTGTTTTATTTAAAGGGAAATCGTTAATAAGCCTTCAAGAAAACATAGCATTAATTATTTGTCTATTTAACATCTGTTTTCTAATAGCTGTCTACTAGAAGAGGAAAATGGCTGCCTCCTGCAGATTTACCTCAATGGCTTGGTGGGTTAATATCTGAAGACAGCAGCTGTGCACTTAAAAAGAAGGTGAAACTTCACAGTACTAAAGAGCAATTAAGGCTAATTTGCTATAAGGGGCTTTGTCCTTTGGAGTATTAATATGTGTATGATTAATGTAAACATGCTGCTTTAGCTATAGGCATGTATTAATTGGTTTAACATTGGGAACTGTTTGTGGAACCAAAAGTCAAATGAAGAACTCATCCATGGCATATATGACACTTTAAAGCAAGGACTTCCATTCAGATTGGCTTTGATTAAGATATTGCATAATATTTTAAATAGATAATTCAGGAAAATACTATTATAAATATGGACTGTACTATATTGCAGACAGATCCAAATGTAGAATATTTTACATATTAAAAATATGTGGATAAAGGTTTAACCAGATTGAATTGCAGCTTTTTCTTCTCTGAATAACCTCTTAGTATTACTAATAAGCTTGAAGGCATCATCCAGACTTAAGGGCTGCTACAAATGCTATTTAGTCCTATTGTTTGTATGGGCATTTGTGTTCTTTGAGCTATTTCCAGTAAATGTCACTGAAACAAGATCAAATACTGCTCTCAGAAATGTAACAAAATTATAGTTCTCCAATGTCTTAATCAAAGTAATTTATCTGCTTTTCTATGTTGCACTTGTTTGCGGTGGTTAGGAGTAATCAAGATGCATACATCCAGATTCATAAATCATCATTATGCTGAACAATAAGACACCACAGAGTCAGCTTTTAATCGGAGTGGCCCGTTATTTGTAAAATGCTGATGTTTATTATATAAACCGTGGGGCTGTTCCATCTGTACACATCCAAATGCAGCTGTGTTTGTGTCAAAAATTATTTTTGGCTTTTTGTGATAACATTATGCCCTAATTCTAAGGTTCTCTGAGGTTTACTAATGCATTTCTATTTATCTTGAACATGTTTCTTGACACTTACTACCTGATACTATATTTGGTTCATTATTTCTAATCAGACACTTAAAACTGCTGAATCACACGTTACGTGCTGTATAGAACCTGGGACTAAGAATGTTTACTGTGTTTATTTTGAGTTACCTTTCTGCATGTTAAGCAGAACACACTACAAATGAAATAAACTTTAAAAGGGATCATGATGACTATGATGATTGCATGTGCCATTCACACACTTATTAATGCTACAGCATAGGTTCTATCCAGGTGTGTTTTAAGAAGTGAGGGGGCCCTTGTGCAGGATTTGTACATGGCCCCCCCCCCTTTACCCTGAGACAGGACTGTACCGATTCGCGAACCCCAAAAGGGGCGGGACCTAACTGATCATGATGATTGCATGTGCCATTCACACACTTATTAATGCTACAGCATAGGTTCTATCCAGGTGTGTTTTAAGAAGTGAGGGGGCCCTTGTGCAGGATTTGTACATGGCCCCCCCCCCTTTACCCTGAGACAGGACTGTACCGATTCGCGAACCCCAAAAGGGGCGGGACCTAACTGGCACATTTAAGGCCCGCCCCTTTCCAGGAGATCTTGGAGGGAAGAAATGAATGCCAAATGGGCCCTCCTTCCCTTGCCAACCCTGATGGGTGCAGGATGAATGCCACAGGGCTCCCTGTCCTGAGGGGCCCGTGTGCACTGAACACCCTGCACCCATTATAGATAAGCCTATGGTTCTATCTTTTTTCAAACGTTCATTCTCATAGGAATTCATGATATTTTTCTAAAATTCTCTCTTTTTTACTGGCTATTTAATGGAATACAACTCAAGTAAAGGAATGTGTTATTAAGAAACCTGCCATTTATTTTTGTATTAGCTGCATTTTAATAAAATTTTGCCACAGTCTGCTTTTTCAATAAATTACTGATGGCTGACACACTGCCCAAACCACACATAAGAAATAATGCTACGGACCACATTATTACACAGATTTATTAATTGGAATTGAATATTGACTATAGAATTTAGAGATACTGGTGGGGGAAGACAGTTATAGAAAAGGCAATTGAGGATAAGCAACCCCTGTCCAGTCGCCTCCCAGGTAAAGTATAAAAACTGGATGCTACCCACCTTCAAAGTGCATGCCACAGTTGAACTGCATCAGCAGTTACCAACCACAGAGCTTGGCCTCCTAATAGCATTGAGGGGTGTACCTATCCAATTCCTCAAAAACACCTTCCTCTTGTGCCAAATCAAATGCTGACTAACCCACCACTACTGCCACAGCTGGGTACCCTCCAGTACCACCGCGGACACACTAAACATCTACATGTGCCCCCAACAGGTTTTTAAGAAATAGCACCATGCCCTGATTGGAAAGATACACCCTGTCACTTATAAAAAGATGTTGATCCTGGTTAGATATATTAGGGTGAGTCATTATTTTCCTTATTCCTCCAAGGTCTGCAATAAATTTGGTGATAGACCTGTTAATTTTCTTGCGAACCCTGTCAATCGCCTGAATGGTACCTGGACCATGCCAAGCTGTCCAAGGTATAATGCGTGATCAGCAAATAGTTAAATCAGGATATGCCATATGTGCAGCCAAAAGGTTCCTCACGAGAACAAAGGAGTGGCCATTTGTAAAAGCCTGAAGGCCCTGGATAGCCATACCTGTAAAATAAACAAGACTGCCAGCAAACACAATTACATTTGTATGCAAGTCCAAAAAAAACCAAAACCTTGCAAACCTAACCAAATTACACCTCTGTATACTTAATTAACACAAAGAGAAAAAGATTAAAAGAGGTGCCACACATAAGGGACCAAGGGCAGCACTCAAAGTCAGAGAGAAATCAACGAAGGTGAACAACGTCTGTAAATTTTAAGGGTGAAACCAGGCCAATCAGCCACCCTGATAAGGAGAAGGAGAAAAAGCAGGAAAAAAATTCCCCTGTGCCTCCTGTAGGCGGACGATGGTAATCTAGCCTGCCCTGACTCGAGTACCGCCGTGCTTTCTTAAGATACTTAATTAACCTAAATATTAACCTGCTAACCAACCTTCTTCAGCCTAATACATTTTCTATAAACCTTTGATTTCCACCCGCTGAGGGCCATAATGACCTCTGTAGGGCAGCCCTCGGCTGCCGTGGATTTTGCTGCGCTAATTCTAAAAGAGTGTGTACCATATTGCAAGGCGTCCATGCCCAACCTGCGAATGCAAATATTTTAGAAAATTGTAAGTGGGAAACATGTAAAACAGGACCCATCCTCATTAGCCAGTCTGTTCAGTCTTAGATCTATGGACCAGACAGTCAATCGACTGTTCCTTTAACCTAACGTTTGGAAATAGCAGATCTCAATCCAATGCTGACTTTATCAAGTTCCAAGACCCAAAAACGTCCAAAAAAAAAAGCAAACAGAAAAGACCAGCTTTAAAGGAGTCCCTGGCCACCTCCCGAATTACATGAACCAAGCGACGAAGCATAGTCAAGACAATGGGCTTACGCACCCAGCCCTTCAAAATGTGGGAATTGAAAAATCCGTTGGTGATATCTGCCCAAACATAAAGTTTGGAATAGTAGGAAACCCCAGCCAAAATAGAGGACCTTAATCTACCTGATTGATACTCATAACAAAACCATTCTTAAAGCAACACTCTTTTAGACTTACCTTGATGCTTTTCTGCAGCTTTGTACACTCATTGCTGCCATGCTTTCTTTGTAGGATCAAAGAATGATCAGGGGCCAGGGAGCTGTCCTCCAGAGTCTATAGGCCAGCTGATCAATCATGACAAGCCAGACACCTGAACCTGCAGCACCAACTCCCTAAACCTTAGCCAGTGAAAACATGATAGGGTATCTGCTATACAATGCTCTACTCCCGGGTCCCAAACACATGCCGGTCCCGGGAGTAGAGATGTTAAACTGTAAACAACAAAGGACTAAGTACCTAATTACAAAGAAAAGGTGCACTCAAGAGTACACCAGGTTGGTTGCTCTGAAAATAGCATCTATAGGGTAGAGAGGAGTTTTACCTACTCCTCTATAGGTAAACAAAAGCAAGCGAATATTCCCAATACGGATAACCCCAGCGCTATAAAATACTAATAAAGATTCACCTATGTGAAAATATATACATTTGTACCGAGCAGCAAACATAAAATATCAAATATAATTTATTAACATGAAAGGACTATAACCACACAATACAACACAAAGTAAAAACAACAAAAAAATGTGTGCAAGCAGCTTAATTCATATGGGGTATGTTGAAAGACATACAACAGTGTTTAGGTACACTGGTATATTTCTATAGTCCACCGATTATTTGCAGCAATATTTAGTTGCGTGTTCCTGTTATATGAGCTCAAGTAGTTCACTGTGGCATATAAGTTATATTGAAAGAACAATGATCATCAAATCCAGCAATGTTGAATATGTCTTTCCGTCCATATAGACGTTATTTAGCCAATGAGCGCTTAATAGTTGGACTAAAGAGTCAGTGATGTCATTGTTGTCACTGACTCTTTAGTCCAACTATTAGGTGAATCTTTATTAGTATTTTATAGCGCTGGGGTTATCCCTATTGGGAATATTCGCTTGCTAAGTACCTAATTAAACTAATGGGCATTGGAGCCGAGGCCTGCTGCCTATTTATGGAATATGCCCGCGCAGCAAACAGAAAAGACCAGCTTTAAAGGAGTCCCTGGCCACCTCCCGAATTACATGAACCAAGCGACGAAGCATAGTCAAGACAATGGGCTTACGCACCCAGCCCTTCAAAATGTGGGAATTGAAAAATCCGTTGGTGATATCTGCCCAAACATAAAGTTTGGAATAGTAGGAAACCCCAGCCAAAATAGAGGACCTTAATCTACCTGATTGATACTCATAACAAAACCATTCTTAAAGCAACACTCTTTTAGACTTACCTTGATGCTTTTCTGCAGCTTTGTACACCCATTGCTGCCATGCTCTCTTGTAGAATCAAAGAATGATCGGTGGCCAGGGAGCTGTCCTCCAGAGTCTATAGGCCAGCTAATCAATCATGACAAGCCAGACACCTGAGCCTGCAGCACCAACTCCCTAAACCTTAGCCAGTAAAAACATGATAGGGTATCTGCTATACAATTCTCTACTCCCGGGACCCAAACACATGCTGGTCCCGGGAGTAGAGATGTTAAACTGTAAACAACAAAGGACTAAGTACCTAATTAAACTAATGGCCATTGGAGACGAGGCCTGCTGCCTGTTTATGGAAGATGCCGGCCCGGTGAATAAGAAATCGTTGAGATAGTGAGCAAGGGAATGATGTTTTGCCCCGACCGACATGCACCAGTGCAGAAATAAGCTAAAATATTCAAAAAGGGAACATAAAATGACGCAGCCCATGGGTAAGCAACAATCAATGGAAAAACCTTGTGGCAGCCTGAAAGCCATAAATTTAAAGGAGTCAGGAAACAACAGGAATAACCTGAAAGCAGATTCAATGCCTAATTTTGCCATTAACGTGTCAAACCCATTGTCCCAAATCATCGCAACTGTGGATTTAAACAACTGGTACTGGACCAAACACGCCCGCAAATCAATAGCATCAATAACCAATATAACAGGTGCTGGATGAGCTGAAATTTTCCTGGTGCCTTTTTGGGAACCATTCCCAAAATTAAATTAAATTAGGAAGAGGGGATGCTTCAACAGGCCTGATAACACAATACAAACAAACCCTCTCCAATACCTTGGCAAGGATTAACTCTGGGAACTGTCTAGTCAACTTCAAATTACACTTACAACCACTATTAATCTGGCCCTTAATGGGCAACCGAAAAACTAATCCAACATCTTGTAACAGTAAAACAATTTGGTGATATGGATAAAGATTCAGCCAAGGACCCATAGCCTCAAACTTAAATGGGAATGGAGCCCTTGGCAGATGGTCTAGAAGTGGGAGAGGGGAATGCCCACTGATTATGGGCAGAGGTTCTGAGTGGGAATGAGGAAACATTGGGATCCGAAATGATGGCTGGGACTTGCAAAATGAAAAACCCTCCACTTCATCTTTGGGAGGTTGCGCAACCCGCATCCAGATCTCTGTATCGTGTGAGCCGAAAGCAATACTTTAGATCGTCATATTCTCTCTATAGACCCGCTTTCACCATTGCCTGCCATTTCTGGAGCAAATGGATATAATCCCTTGGATCCATATGCTCATTGGGAAGACGTTTGAGATGGCACAGCACAATGCGCAAAACCTCCCAACCAGTTGGAAAAGGACTCATACATTTCTTCCCCAATGCCACCCTTCGCTTTGGCCACCGCTAATCCTTTTTTCCCCTCATGCGTTACGCAGAACATATCAATTACTTATCCTATTTTGATACACTCCTTGGTGGAATTGCTCATGTTCCAAAGAGCAGGGACCCAGACTTTGACTGTTTACCTTGGTGTCTTTTTTTTTTTTAAATCATCACTTGCTAGGCCTAATCTTTGAATCAGAAGAAGCAGCGCTAGAATGAACAGTACCATAAAACAATAAAGCCCACACTTGTCACCCTCGCCGACAAAACTGTTGGAACTGGAATAAGTGCCACCAGCTTCATTCTGTATATACTTTCCCGGCTGCTGTTCCTCAGGCATCACCTCGGTCGACCCAGCTTGCTGATCCTGTATGGTATCTGCAACAAAAGAAACGTCAGCACTATCAGAAACAGCAACTGTGGAAATTTGCGCCAGGCCCTCTGCGGTTGTGCCACCATCACCAGACTGCAGCAGGTCACCTGTTAATACTGGAGAATTCCTATCGGGCTGGGGACAGGGATAATGAGCTGGTAAAAAGGAATATATGTCAGGGAATTGGAGGGTTGGCACAAGAAATTGTGTACTTGTCACTGGGGGCCAGTGGGCTTATGGAAAGAAAGTCTGGAAAAAAAGACCAACGGTGCTTTGTAGGAAAAACCCCCATGGTACTATAAGGCAAAAGCTAACAAGTTAGGCCAGAGCCAGATGAAGAGGCTTTGTTAGGGACAGTGAGGGCCACCAAGCTAGAGGCAGAGTAAAGGGAACAAGAAGGGCAGTCCAGCAAATGGAGCAGCTTTTTCAGCACCCCCCCCCCCCACCCCTGCGGTATGAGGGAGAGGTTGCGCAACTCGCATCCAGATCTCTATATTGTGTGAACCAAAACCAATACTTTAGATCATCATATTCTCTCTATAGACCTGCTTTCACCGTTGCCTGCCATTTCTGGAGCAAATGGATATACTCCCTTGGATCCATATGCTCATTGGGAAGACGTTCGAGATGGCACAGCACAATACGCAAAACCTCCAAACCAGTTGGAAAAGGACTCATACATTCCTTCCCCAATGCTACCCTTCGCTTTGGCTGCCGCTAATCCTTTTTTCCCCTCATGTGTTACGCAGAACATATCAATTACTTGACCTATTTTGATACACTCCTTGGTGGAATTGCTCATGTTCCAAAGAGCAGGGACCCAGACACTGACTGTTTACCTTGGTGACTTTTTCCTTCACCCACCAAGCTCTTTTTTAAAAAAATTCATCACTTGCTAGGCCTAATCTTTTAATCAGAAGAAGCAGCGCTAGAATGAACAGTACCATAAAACAATAAAGCCCCCACTTGTCACCCTCGCCGACAAAACTGTTGGAACTGGAATAAGTGCCACCAGCTTCATTCTGTATGGACTTTCCCCGGCTGCTCTTCCTCAGGCATCACTTCGGTTGACCCAGCTTGCTGATCCTGCATGGTATCTGCAACAAAAGAAACGTCAGCACTACCAGAAACAGCAACTGTGGAAACTTGCACCAGGTCCTCTGAGGTTGTGCCACCATCACCAGTCTGCAACAGGCCACCTGTTAATACTGGAGAATTCCTATCGGGCTGGGGGCAGGGATAATGAGCTGGTAAAAAGGAATATATGTAAGGGAATTGGAGGGTTGGCAAAAGAAATTGTGTACTTGTCCCTGGGGGCCAGTGGGCTTATGGAAAGAACGTCTGGAAAAAAGACCAACGGTGCTTTGTAGGAAAAACCCCCATGGTACTATAAGGCAAAAGCTAAACACTTAGGCCAGAGACAGATGAAGAGGCTTTGTTAGGGACAGAGAGGGCCACCAAGTTAAAGGCAGAGTAAAGGGAACAAGAAGGGTAGTTCAGCAAATGCAGCAACATTTTCAGCACCCCCCCCCCTTTGGGGTATCAGGGATCATGTCCAATGATGAATCCTGGGATCTGACTCCCTGTGTTCCAAATGCAGCAGTTCCTGCCCTCCTTCAGCTGCCAGGACCCAGAGGGAAAATCAGTGCCATTGTTGGCATCAACAGTTCCAATGGTAGCAGCACCGTGGCTCTGACACCAGGCCCCTCTGCTCCTGGCATGCCCAGCATTATTGGTAGTCCAATGACTCAAAGGGTAGGAGCCTGGAAACAATGTCAGACGCTGCGGTAAGGTAGTAAGAAAGGGAAAGGAAAAAAACAAAAGGAGGAAATAAGATCAAATACAAAAGAAGAAAGTGAAAAGCAGTAAAAGATATAAAAAATTTGTAATGGGGCACAGTAAGATCAATATAGATAAATACAGCTCCACTTGGGATACTCAGCCTTCCACAGGAAATTGTGCTTGGTGAGTCACATGCTTTCAAAATAAGAGAGGAAAGTTACACCTGAGCAAAACCATACACCTGGGCAAAACCATGTTTGGGAATCACATTTTAAATTGCTTTTTTTTTTACCCCCCCCCCCCCTGGGAAAAACCCGGGTTTTTAGAGGTGGTGATGTGAAAGGGGTATTATCTTGAAACTCTGAATCAGTGCTTAGCCCAGCACTCAGACTTATAAGGCTCAGACTTGTTGTGGGAACACTAAAGGCCGCAGCGGACCTAGATGTCAGGCAATGCTGGTGTTTGGAGCACTACAAGCACTAGCATGCCCAAGCATTTAATGGCAACCTGGGCTTGGTGCGACCTGTGGTGTACTAATACAAGGGGGAATTCTGGGTATTTATTTTTGTTTTTACTTTTTATTTTAACTAGGTATTCACATACCTCACAACTGTCCCGATTTCAGCAGATGAAAGCAGGTTCACACTCAGCACATGTGACTGGAGTCTGGAGACGCCATGGAGAACGTTCTGCTGTCTGCACCATCCTCCAGCATGACCGGTTTGGCAGTGGGTCAGTAATGGTGTGGGGTGGCATTTTTTGGGGGGAAAAGCCGCGGCAGGACTCTGCAGAGCACACACGTAATACAGGACTCCAACAGGAGCCCTGTAGGAGTTTTGGTCCTACAGGGCTCCCATTGGAGCCCTGATTTACGTGTCCTGTGCTCTGTCACTTGGCCGCAGAGCAGACGCCGCCGGACAGAGGTAGGGGGAAGACGTGTGGGCACCGCGCAGGAAGGAAGACTTCAAAGGTAAGTAAATTAAATTAATTTAATAGGGTCTGGCAATTGGGGGCAGAGGCTGACAATGGGGGGAAGGCATTAAATATTTGGAGGCTGACACTGGCAATAGGGGGCTTAAAGAGGCTGGCACTGGCAATTAATTTGGGGGCAGACATGGAAACAGACACAGACCTTAGGGGTAGACATGGAGGCAGGTACTGGCATATGGGGGCAGATGAAGGCTGGCGCTATTAATAGGGGGCAGATGGCACTATTAATAGGGGGCAGATGGAAGCTGGCAATAGGGGGCAGATGGAGACAGGCACTGGCATAAGTGGGCAGATGGAGGCTGGCAATTGGGGGCAGCTGGCACTGGCGATAGGGAGCATGAGACTGGCACTAGCAATTAATTTGGGGGCAGACTTGGAGGCAGGCACAGATAATAGGGGCAGATATGGAGGCAGGTACTGGCAT
>WWET01007397.1:18591-31582 GCA_011038615.1 Limnodynastes dumerilii
GCAGGAAGGATGGCGGGGCCCTTTCCACCCCTTCTTCACCTAGTGGCTTCCACTGTAAGTGCAAAGCTCAAAATAGCCCCCAGAAAATTTTGATTGATTGATACAGCATATGTCTTTTCCTCTGCATTTCTCTGTTATGATGCCATACCGGAGGTTCTTGAGCATTACTTATAAATTATTCAATTGAACACTGGACCTAGTGTTTAGTTTTGGGACAGGGGCGCTGATGCCGAAGATTGACATTGAGTTGGCCTTTTGCCTACTTCCCCTTCCCCCTTAATCTTTCTCATTCATGGGTATTTACTTGGCAGGTGAGTTCTTCATCGATGCATGGGGTGCTCAGTGTTTTACGCTTACTTTGAGGAATTATACACTAATCTACACTGGTGCATAGTGGGCGGTACAGGACACCCCAATGATGACACATTATATAGATTACTTTTTAGTGGTGGGGCCTAGCAATTCTAACAAAAGCACCATCATGCTCTTTGTAACCTGCGCTCTTTGTCTTTCTTTGGGGGTCCCGATAGCGGAAGAAAAAACAGAGGGACCAACACCCTGCCTCTCCTATTTAAGAATTGAGAAAGACAGGGCAGCAGGACTGTGTATGCTCCTTTAAGACAAAATTCTACATTTGCACTTGTCCATTGACTCTAGCCTTCAACTTTAACCATGTTCCCCTACTTATGCAATCATTGTTGTGTAATCTCCCTTTTGCCTGAAGAGTTGTTCCCATGGGAAGGGTCTTCTGCCCCAGAATGGAAAGGACCATGACGGGCCTCACTAGCGTACTACATCTCCAAGGGATCGACAATGGGTTGGCGGTTGTTTTCTCGCACCTTGATTTGCCCCAATTCCGCTACCTAGCTCCTGATGCCGCCTTAACTGACTCCCCTTGTCCCAATTGTATCTGGCTGGTAGTGGCACATGAAGAGAAAAACTGACCTTCAGTCCCTGACCTTCAGTCCACATTAAGGCACTATAAAGATACATGGGCTGAAAGGAGTTCTTTTAAAGCTTCTAAATTTCCATTCATAAGGAGCGAGAACTTCTGCCTCCACCAACTTATTGTTATTTTGCATGCCCAAGGTAAGTCCAGGGCATACATGGCTTATGTTTTACCAGGAGTGCCTTTTTTATGAAAATGCAAGGCCTGCCAGATATCACCAAAGATTTTTTGATCTCACGAGATTTACAGGGCTGGGCAAATCTGCGCCCACGTCCTGCAGATACCAGATGCCCCATTACCATACCCATTCTAATTAAACACATTAATATCCTACCGGCCATTACCAGTTCCCCTATGATTACGCTCTTTTTCAAACAGCCTTTGCCGTGGCTTTCGGGAGGCTTTAGGGATCAGTGAACTTGTGGCTTCCTCCAAATCCTCCCATCATCTGGTATGCTCCTCAAAACTGTTAACATGTCCCCCAATTTGCTTCAATTTAGAATCCCTTCCAGCAAAATGGACAAAATGTCCCACAGTCGCTGGGTCATAGTACCAATAGATCCCAACACTGCCATATGTCCAGTTTCCTTAGCATTCACTTACACTGCAATAAGGAACACTGAGGGTCGGATTCACACCACCGAACTTATCGGAGTTTACCAATATTTGATATTTGATACTGTGCATGTGTAGTATCTTTTTTATGTAACCTACGTATGCGGTCATATATGTGTGTGTATATATATATATATATATATATATATATATATATATACACATAGCACAACCACTACAAATAAACCAAGTTGAGGCAAGCACTCAAAATATATAAACAAAAATTTGGTGCCAGCCTGAATGAAATATAGACAAACAACTGGTAGAGGTAGCCAGCACTCAATATTCAAGAAATAACAAAAAATTCATTAGCAGCAAAAATTTATATTTTAATGATGATCATTCCGTATTAATAGGCAATATTTCCAGTGCATAATTCCAAAGCACATACTTTCAAAAGATAGAAAAAATGCCAAACAACTACACACAAAGGGCCTGATCCAGACCTATGCTCACATGCGAGCTAACTCTGATCGTAAGCGTAAAAACGTACTACGCATGCACATAGTGACAATTTCCGGTTGTACCAAAGACCTTTTCGTAGCAGCGATTCTGGCGTCTGTATTGTTTGCGTTTCTTCCGACGACGTGGCGTGTTTATAGTACGAAGTTAGTACAGATGCTGGAGTTAAGGAATGTAGGCGGGGGGAGCCATTTCAATTTTACAGTATGGGCGTGCTAAGCGTCGTTTATACGCAATGCACGTACGGACGGCCACGGGAACGAACACAAAAGTTAGGGTAGGGTTTGGTGAGCGTATGGAAGCTAAACTAGATACGAGCAAGGGGAGTACCTATTGCCGTGCATCAGTGGTACGTTCGGCGATAATACGCTACGCACACCAGCGTAGGTCTGGATCAGGCCCAAAGTGCTAAGTGCATTAAAAACAAAAACAAAAAGAGACCCATAGAGGTAGAACAAAAGCTCAATGGACAAAAATATCAAAGCAAAACTGTGGCAAAAGAATACTTGCAACAAAATAGTTCAAACAGTTTCAGAAGAGTCCAGAGCAAAAGGGCTGTGTCAATAATCTGATGATTGTTTCGGAGCCTCCTGGCTCCTTTCTCAAGGATGACAGAGCTAGTCACAATAGGTCTAAAGATAAACATATACAGGTTCAATCTTCAGCTTAAATAGGTCTCATGGACTCACCTGTGCATGCCCTCAGATCATCGCCATGCTGTACACGCCATCCGGGCCCGCCATACTAATCAGCAGCCCAGCTGGAGCGTCCCCACGCATGCAAGCGCCAGTAACGTCAGTCACTGTACGCCGCCACAAGGATCACAACTCCCGCTGTCCGCGACTAGCATAGACATTGCCACAGCAACGAAATGCACTATATGGATCAAAGTGAGGTCCGAGCATAGGGAGCACATAAATAAAACATAACAACATACATAGTTACAAAAAACAAGACAAGTTAAAATCTTCATTTAATCCAGATGGCGCTAAAGAGTTGACCTCATAAATTAACCTAGCTTCGTGCTGTAATAAAAGAGTGTCCCTATCTCCTCTTCTTCTCAAGGGGGGAATACGTATCAAAGGAATACATTTAAACTCTTTCATGGTGTGCTTACTGTCAGCAAAATGTTTAGCGACAGGTGGTGTTTTACCATCAGTCATGCCGTAAGCTTTTTTTATGGAGGAGCGATGCATTGCTATTCGGTCCTTCAGCATACGTGTGGTTTTGCCAATATATAATTTTGCACATTGACATACAATAGAATAGACCACGTACCTTGTATCGCAGCTCAATGCATGATAGAAAATTTGATGATAAAGGACAGCGCTGGGATGAAACTAAACCAAAAGGAATAAATTGCAAATATATAAAAATACTGAAGTATGATTGAAATTGATCAATAAATAATTAATATCAAAACAATTTATAAATGAACCCTGATTATTCAACCAATTCAGCTCTTAATAACAGGTGAAATGCTAATGCGGTATGTACATCAAAAATACTACCTAAACAGCGGCATACAGGAGAAGTAGTCTGTATAGTCCAATAATAGGTCCTTATGGATTCAGACCAAGCTCCAAGAGAACGATGGAATATGTGGAAATAAAACAAAAAAAGGATCAAATTATTAATGCATATCTGATAGGGAAAAAACTTTAGCACCTGCGGTTATAATGGAGTAGATATAAATTAATATAAGTAACCAATAATCTCAGGTGCAACGAGGAAATCTACAATTGATATATTAATTAATAAACCCCTCAAATAAGTATGTAGCCATCCAAATAAATAACACCTGTGGATTTAAAAACAAATGTTTACTGGATACTTAATATTAAAAACAGTGTAACAATAGAAAACCTAGCGCTGACACATGGAACTACCCATACCCCAGATCAGCAGCTTCTAACACTGACAGTCCAATTCCACGTGGAGACGTCTCTACCACGGGCCGCGGGAGCAAGATGGAAGTAAAGCAGGACAGGAAAACACGTAGCTCGTAGGGGTGAAGATCTGCTTATTCTGCGGCGGGAAGTCCTTGGCCCAAGCTCCCGGCAATGTGATCAACCACTTGACACGTGTCGGATGTATTCCTTTTTCAAAAGTGGTTGATCCTTTCAATTAAAACGTTTATAAAGGCATAGTCCAGCTGCATTTAATTGTCCAAAAGGAACTTTGTATTCAGTCTCCAACCATTGCTTAGAGACTATTTTCATAATAAATCCTGTATGCCGCTGTTACATATAACTACAATGAATAAATGCATTAAATTGATACATATTCCACCTGATTACCATAAAATATGTAAATAAAAGAATCGCTATATCACCTTACATCTGCCAGGGTTTTCTATATTTAAACAAAGGTGCAGTTTATGTAAAATTCATATATATACATTATAACGTTTCTAACCCAAACGTTACAAATTTGCTCGTTCTACCTAGATGATGTAAATTCATTCATAAATAAAGATAAAGTGCAATAAAGGAAAAAATTAAGGAAATAATTATAAGACATAAACCATATACAAACAGAAAATAATCCATATGTCCTTATGAATCAAAAGGTGCAACAAATTCCATTAACCTTAATAAGCATGGCTCAATAACCAAAATGAATTGTTAATAAATAAAATAAAATAAAATTAGTTCCCTCACAAACAATGTTATTGGTAACAAAAAATTAATTAATATATATGCACACTCTAAAGTGCATAGTGCATGAAAAGGTATAGTGGTGCATTTTAATTGACTCACAACACCCTATTAAATAAGTCCATAATATTCAATATGTTACAATTAATTGTCCGTACCACATAGTGAAAATAGAAAAGTGAAATAAGTGCAACAAATATCATTAGCATTGCTACGCGTATCTTAATGACCAAAAATATTTGAATTTATAAAGAACCCATCACAGACAATAGTAATGAAACCAAAAAAAAGGAATTGATATGTATGCACATTTTAAAGTGCATATTGCATGAAAGTGCATACAAGCGCATGAAAAATTATTATAGTGCATATTAATTACTCACAACGCATTAATAAATAAGTGCATATTATTCAATATGTCACAATAAATAACAATAAATGAAGTGTACATAACTAAATACACCACATAATGGTGTCTAAATTAATATAGAATTTGGTATAATTGTAAGGATTAATCTTGAACAATATGATTTCCACCTATAGTGTGTAGTGAAAACCTATTAATACCCTAAAAGTGAAAAAAATCATATAAACAACCAATGGAACAATTTAAAAATATACGAATAACTTATGGATCAATATTAAAATTAATTAATTAATTAATTAATATTAAGACCAATGAATTAAAAATTTTAGAGAGTCATTATCCCTCCACTTACCACCATCCCCTCTTTAGGCCTAATTAGGATCAAAGTTTATTAATTTAAAATTGCCTAAATTCTAAGAGGCGCTGCACGGCTTCCTTTCTAAGAATATAGACTTAATTACTATAAAGAATAACGAACCTCGAGGTTATAACAGTGATTCTAATAAAGGGTCATAATAAATTATATTCAGAAGTAGATGTCGATAGCATAGAATTGGAGCATTGTACAAAATAATTTATAAAAAAAAAAAAAATAAGTAAAAAATCCCATCTGTGAGGAAACATCACCTGTCCCGGAGTATCTCTCTTGACCTACGACACATGGTATTCCCTGGAGGTCTCCCGTCCAGGTACTAACCAGGCCCATACCTGTATGGCTTCCAAGAGCGGACGGGTTCGGGCTCATCCTGGTTGGTATGATCGTAGGTAAATATTACTCTCTGGACTTGGCGATGTACTCTGTAAAAAAGGGAAAAAACATATTAGAGAAACCATTTCAATTCGAATTCTTAGTTGAGGCCTAATGGTTCTCAATTATTCAAATTGAAAATATACTCCATCTCTGATTTAGCTAAAGTTGAACCTTTATCATACTTCCGCCAATGGGGTTTTACCTTTTTATGCCACAGAAACTTTTTATGGCAGAAGGGTCACATTTGTGATGTGTTTTAAAATGTGAGGACATAGGATGTCCCTCCAGACCTTTTTTGATGTTTCTGAGATGTTCCGACTACCTCACCTTCAAAGGTCTGGAGGTCCGTCCCACATATTCAAGTCCGCACTTGCACTGGATCACATACACACAATTAGTGCTGTTGCAAGTGATAAATTCATTCATTTTTACCTCTTTTTGATTTGATGATATGTATTTTTCCACTTTATTAGGACCCTTAGTATGCTTGCATAGGGAGCAACACCCACACCTATAAAAACCCTTAGGGGTTATTTTTGATGGAGTGGGTTTGTTTTCCACAAAAGCACTCCTTACCAGATGATTTTTAAGGTTAGGAGCTTTCCTGTAAATAAACTTTGGACGAATACCTATGTGCCCTTCTAACTCTGTATCCCCTTGTAATATATGCCAGTGTTTCTTCATGATTTTTTCTATATCTCTACATTGACTGGTATATTGGGTTATAAAGGGTATGTCTGTTGTAATGGAGTCTGATTTTATTCTAGGTCGAAATAGTGAATCCCTATCCATCCCAGCAACTTCTTCAACAATCTTATCTAATGAGGATGCATCATAACCTTTATTGATAAACTGTTGTTTCATAATAGCGGCATGACTAGAATATGTTGTCATGTCGGTGCAGTTTCTCCTCACCCTCATAAATTGTCCTTTAGGGACATTTTTTAGCCAGAGGGAATGGTGGTTGCTTGATACGGGTATATAGGAGTTCGTATCCGTTTTTTTTACAAAGTCCTGCGTTTTAAGGATCTCCCCCTCCACATAGATATTCAAGTCTAAAAAGTTTACCGAAGTTTCACTAATGTCAAAGTTAAATGAATGTTAAGATCATTGGTATTTAAAACCCCACAAAAGTTATCCAATTCTTCCTTAGTGCCACCCCATATAAAAAGAATGTCTTCAATATATCTTCGTCAGGAGATCAGGTTCGCCCCCGCCAAAGGGACAATTTCTCTTTCCCAATAAGCTAAGAACAAATTAGCGTAACACGGGGCGAACCTGGTCCCATGGCGGTCCCACACAGTTGAAGATAAAAATCATCATCAAATTTGAAATAATTAAATTTCAGAATAAAAGAAATACTGTTTAAAATAAAATTAATAAATTCAGGGTCCAATCTCACAGCCTCCAGACCCTTCTCATGGTCTATAATGGTGTAGAGGGAGGAGACATCAGCTATAACTAGTATCCACCCTCTACACCAGTGTAAGTCTTTAATCTTAACCAAGATATCCGTGGTATCTTTGAATGACGGGATGTGGCACATTAGTTTTTGAAGATGAGAATCTATAAGTTGTGATAAATTTAAGGGGATGGAGCCAGTCCCAGCCACAATAGGATGCCAAGGAGGATTATTGGCATCCTTGTGAATTTTAGGTAGAACATATATAACTGGGACTGTAGGCTCCACCACCTGAACAAATTCTTTCTCCTTGGACATGATCACCCCTTTATTTACATACTTATCCAACAACTCATTTAGTTTGACTTGATAGTCCTTAGTAGGGTCTTTCCTAAGTTTTCTATATGTCTTAGTGTCCTGTAATTGGCGCAAGATTTCCCCTTTGTATTTTATAGAATCCATCAGGACAACACCCCCTCCCTTGTCTGCTGATTTAATTACAATATCTTTCCGTTCTTGAAATTGCCTAAGGGCCTCTCTATCTTTATGAGTAAGGTTATTATCCTTATACCCTTTACTCTCAAATCTATGTTATTTTCTTTTTTTCTTGTATATTGTGCAAGTCCTTTATTACTAATTCCTCGAAGGCTTCTATGCAACTACCTTTTTTATGTCGAGGATAAAAAGTGGACTTGGGTCTAAAACTAGGGGTAAGGGGTTGTAGAAGCTGCTGATCTGTGGTATGGGTAGTTCCATGTGTCAGCCCTAGGTTTTCTATTGTTACACTGTTTTTTAATATTAAGTATCCAGTAAACATTTGTTTTTAAATCCACAAGTGTTATTTATTTGGATGGCTACATACTTTTTTGAGGGGTTTATTAATTAATATATCAATTGTAGATTTCCTCGTTGCACCTGAGATTATTGGTTACTTATATTAATTTATATCTACTCCACTATAACCACAGGTGCTAAAGTTTGTTCCCTATCAGATATGCATTAATAATTTGATCCTTTTTTTGTTTTATTTCCACATCTTCCATCGTTCTCTTGGAGCTTGGTCTGAATCCATAAGGAACTATTATTGGACTATACGGACTACTTCTCCTGTATGCCGCTGCTTAGGTAGTATGTTTCGATGTACATACCGCATTAGCATTTCACCTGTTATTAAGAGCTGAATTGGTTGAATAATCAGGGTTCATTTATAAATTGTTTTGATATTAATTATTTATTGATCAATTTCAATCATACTTCAGTATTTTTATATATTTGCAATTTATCCCTTTTGGTTTAGTTTTATCCCAGCGCTGTCCTTTATCATCAAATTTTCTGTCATGCATTACATTTTGAGGGTTGGGACCCCTGGGTGATTAAAGGCTGCTGTAGGGGATTTTTAGCGCATTTAAAGTGGTATACCACCCCCTTTTTTTTTTTTTGCAGCTCAATGCATGCCTGATGGAAAACTCTCTCCCCGTGGCGGGGTTGGTGAAAGTATCCCCTACAATCAAAAACTGACAATTAATACATTTATTACATTTTTGTACACCATTTTTCTTCCTTAACCACTGTCGTGTGGTACCTGGTTTAATGTCAGTCTATACCAGGATGTTCCTCAAATTATTGCTCCTCTTGAAACACAACAAGGGGAGGTTAGAAGCTACTTTACTCAATCTATTGTCAGTGGCCAAAATGTGCCAATTTTTATTGAGGGCCATACGGGTGATAGAGGAGGCCGTCGAAAAAGAAAAAAAAAGATCTATCATCATTATCTTTGCTTTCAACATTTTTTAACAATGTTTCTCTATCCAGAGCCAAACATCTATTAATGGCAGATGAAACGTCATTTTTACTATAATTGCGGGCCATGAAGCGATCTTCCTAAGTGCAATAATCAAAGACTCACGGTTAGAAATGATTCTGACTTATCTGACCATTTGCAAATAGGGCAGCCCTGTCTTAAGGGGTCTTCGGTGAAAGCTTTCTGCTTCAAGCAATGTGTTGCGGTCTGTCACTTTTCTGAAAAGAGAGATCATAAACTGATTAGAAAGTTGTGTGATCTTCATATCCCAAAAATGTATGCATGTAGTATCATATTCAGCAGTGAATCTAATATTGGTGTCCAAGTGATTCAGATATTTCACAAATTATTTCAATTCTGCTGTAGTACCACCCCACTACAAAAACACATAATCAATGTAGCAAACATAAAATAAAATGTGTTTTGAAAATTCAGCTTGGTTTAAAATGTATTTTTGTTCATATGCATTCATGAACAGGTTAGCATACAATGGGGCCATATTTGACCCCATTGCAGTCCCCTGTTCCTGAATGAAGAACCCATTCTGAAACATAAAGACATTTCTGGTAAGAACAAAGTGAATTAACCGCAAAAAGAACAGTCTGCAAGGAACCGTATACTCATTACACTCAATAGCTGAGCCAATAGCCTCAATGTCCTTATTGTGAGGAATACAAGTATACAAATTTGAAACGTCCATGGTGACCATGATTGTATGTCCCGCTAAATGTCCAACCTCCTGAATCAAATTAAGGAAATGGGTGGTGTCTTTCAAATAACTCACAATTTTTTGTACTAAGGGCTGTAAATAAAAGTCTATATACTGTGATAATGGTTGAAACAGTGAACCCCTCGAGGAGACAATGGGTCTCCCCGGGAGGTTCACAAGTGTCTTATGCACCTTAAGCAACAGATATAAAATTGAAATCTTAGGATGATCTTGCCTAAGGAATCTGGCAGTTTCTTCATTAATCACACCATTAATTATTGCTTCATTCAGCATAGTGTCAATCAGTAGAATCAAACATCAAACTACGGTAGCAGTCAGCATTGTTCAGTTGCCTCATGACATGCTGTTCTTTATCTAGGATAACGATAGAACCTCCCTTGTCCGCAGGAAAAATACATATGGTGTCATTGGACTTCAACTCGGATTGTGCTGTTTTTTCATCCTTGGTATGATTAGAGTAATGGATTTTAGTCTTATGCCACTGCTGAAATATGTCATGTCGGACAAGATGAATGAAAGTGTCAATAGAAGCACTAGAATATGGCAGTTCAAACTTAGATTGAGCTTTCAAAGGTCCTTGCTTCTGAGATCCACCTGCCTCAGGTCCCAAAAAAATTTTAAGTTATAACAATCATTGAAATTTAAAAAGTTCCACCTCTATGTCAAACCGAGTAGGTCTGTAGGTCTCTACAAAAGTTAAGCCCTTGGTTAGGACCATTTGTGCTTCAGTAGGTATGTGTTGCGACAGGTTATAGATGACTGTTTCTTTTGTTGGTTCAGTGGAACTCCTCCAACGTCGTCTGTGTTTGCAGCCACCCCGTCTTGTGTTCCTGCTTTTAAACGAATGTCCTTTTTAGGGTTCCACATATTAGTTCCCTCAGAGTCACTTTGTGAGCTTGCCGTATCTAGGTCGGTAAAGACCCTATTGGACACATTAGAGGCATTGCCGCGACGTCGCCTATTGAATGTCCTTGGAAGAAAGGTGGCAGTGCCCGAAGCCCAGGGGTATACTCTGTCTTCCCTGTAATCATCTTTAACCACTCTATATTTCTTCTTTTTAAACACAATTAATTCCAATTCAAACCTACTGATAGCATCATTTAGCTTTCCCATCCAATCACAGGTTTTATCAGTCTGAAATAAGGGTTTAGTCCTAGATTCAATTTCATCAATATCCTTAGTAATAATGGGCCTGATTCAGAGGCTCAAAATAAGAACTTAAAGTTACACCTGGGCAAAACCATGTTGATTTCAGGGGGAGTCAAGTTAATTTTATTCTATGCATGCAGGGAGAATGCTTTGCTTTTACTTATTGCTCACAGATACCTGATCAGCTTCACTTTTAACCTGCTAATTAAACTTGAGCTGGGAAACATCACCTTTTAACTATAATACTGTTGCAACAAATGAAATTTGACTTCCCTGAAATCAACATGGTTTGGCCCAGGTGTAACTTTAAGTTCTTATTTTCAATCTCTGAATCAGGGCCAATCTCACCATCTCTTTTAACTTTATCTATAACAAGGATCATAAAATCCAGAGAGCATTGATTGAGCACATTACACCACTGCTGACAAAACACCCTATCGTTTCTGCCTATGGTGGGCGTATTATAGATTCTGAAACCCCGGGGAATTGTTTTATCTTTAAAATATTGAGACAAAGTGACACTATGCAAACGCAGTTCAACAGATCTTTTTTTAAGCTTAACAAGATCATGATATAGACCGGTGCCGTATCTACATGAAGAAATGATCCGAGTTTAAATGTATTCCTTTGTTACATGTTCCCCCCTTGAGAAGAAGAGGAGATAGGGACACTCTTTTATTACAGCAGGAAGCTAGGTTAATTTATGAGTTCAACTCTTTAGCCCCATCTGCATTAAATGAAGATTTTAACTTGGCTTTTATTTATGTGCTCCCTGTGCTCGGACCTCACTTTGATCCATATAGTGCATTCCGTTGCTGTGGCAACGTCTATGCTAGTCACGGACAGCGGGAGTTGCGATCCATGTGGCGGCGCACAGTGACTTACGTCACTGGCGCTTGCATGAGTGAGGACGCTCCAGCTGGGCTGCTGATTAGTATGGCGGACCCGGACGGCATGTACAGCATGGCAATGATCTGGGGGCGTGCACAGGTGAGTCCATGAGACCGATTTAAGCTGGAGATTGAACCTGTATAT
Organism: Limnodynastes dumerilii; assembly: GCA_011038615.1. Taxonomy (NCBI): domain Eukaryota; kingdom Metazoa; phylum Chordata; class Amphibia; order Anura; family Limnodynastidae; genus Limnodynastes; species Limnodynastes dumerilii. Next base: position 30,513 of record WWET01007397.1, read on the forward strand.
GTTTATCTTTAGACCTATTGTGACTAGCTATGTCATCCTTGAGAAAGGAGCCAGGAGGCTCCGAAACGATTGTCGGATTATTGACACAGCCCTTTTGCTCTGGACTCTTCTGAAACTGTTTGAACTATTTTGTTGCAAGTATTCTTTTGCCACAGCTTTGATATTTTCTCTATGGGTCTCTTTTTGTTTTTGTTTTTAATGCACTTAGCACTGGGTGTGTAGTTGTTTGGCATTTTTTCTATCTTGTGAAAGTATGTGCTTTGGAATTATGCACTGGATTGGCATTTTTTCTATCTTGTGAAAGTATGTGCTTTGGAATTATGCACTGGAAATATTGCTTATTAATACGGAATGATCATCATTAAAATATGATTATTTTCTGCTAATAAATTTTTTGCTATGTCTTGAATATTGAGTGCTGGCTACCTCTACCAGTTGTATGTATATATTTCATTCAGGCTGGCACCAAATTTTTGTTTATATATTTTGAGTGCTTGCCTCAACTTGGTTTATTTGTAGTGGTTGTGCTATGTGTATATATATATATATATATATATATATATATACAGGTCCAAACGAAAGGGGCACTCAGAGTCTAATACAAAAGATGAAAAGGATGCAACGAGTGTGTCCGACATTTCAAGCTTCAATAGCTTTTCATCAGGGAAAATACAACACGAATCAACAGTGCAAAAGACAATAAATAGTCTTACCCCAAATGTGAAAACCAACCGCAGGTTGCCTCGAGGATGGTGGCGCCGGCGGCTTCCAGCCAGTTGCTCTGACGTGGTGGTGAGCGCGCTCGCGTCGCCCCGAACGCCTAGGCAACCCGTCTATACAACAACAGTGACACGTGAATAAATATAGTGAGGAGACAAAGCTTCCAAATTTAAAACAATTATGCAGGACCTGCAACACAAAGACAAAGTAATTAAGCCATATTATGCAATTTCATGAACAAAAAAAAGTTTGCAATCATAGATGGGGGACAAGCGTGGACCGGAGACAAAATATGACTAAGATAATGGGAGTAGGGTATACTTACCCCTGCTGTGAATTTACAGGGAAAG
>WWET01007397.1:32334-45439 GCA_011038615.1 Limnodynastes dumerilii
ATCCTATGGTGATGTGATCCCTAAGTTTGAGGGTCCCCCTAGCTTCGGCGAAGGGGTCCCACCGACCCTGTCCATTCCAGTGGTCTTTACTGGCTACGGAGTGGCGGGGATAGTCGGAGCTCTTCTCCTTTTGGAGAGGGCTTCAGCCCGAGCCCTGTGCACTTTTTGTGTTTTGCACTAGTTTGCACTTCACTTTTTTCACAGAGCACCGAAAGTCACGTTCCCGGCTTTTAAAAAAAAAAAAAAAAAAGTGGTGTATCTTATAGATTTTATTGGTCTGAGGATGTATGAAGGTGCTTCCAGCCGTTTGGTATCTGCAGGTAACACATTTAGCACAGGGGAAGCACCCCTGTATAGTATAGGGTTTTTTCCTGATGGTCACGCCCGAATGAACCAAATAGCTTCTCAAATTCCTCCCCCATCTATAGCTTGGCCGTAGTCGACAACTGCTGAGACTTTTGAGGTCAGGGTCCGATGTGACAATATTCCACATGCCTTTGGCTGTGTGTACGGTTTGCCTGCTATGCATTGCATAGGTTTGTACCCACGGGATCGCTGTGTTGTTGGTGGTCTGGGTGGATTTGGGTTCCAGCAGCTTCTCTCTAGGAATGGATCTGATTTTTTCTTTCAGATGTAATAGGTAATTTCTGTTGTACCCTCTAGCCATAAACTTGTTAATCGTGGCATCCATCTCGGCTTCCCATTTATTCAGGTCGTTGGCACTCTTAGCAGTTGGGAGTACGGGATCCCTTTAATGCATGCTGGTGGATGTTGCGATGTTGCAAGTAGCAAATTATTGCGATCCGTGGGTTTCTTGTAAATGGAGGTGAGTAGTGTGTCATCTAACTTTCTGATAGACACATCAAGAAAGTGAAGCTCACGATCACTAATATCAAAAGTGAATCTTATAGACGTGGGTAAGAGATTGAGGTCATTGATGGGGCCACATTTGACCCCATCGCACAGCCACTTAATTGTAGATAGATGTCTCCATTGAATAAAAAATAATTATGAGACAGTGTCATTCTCAAGAGGGATATGACCAATGATGGATCCGGACCTGTATATACGTCACTGTGTGTGATAGCTCTGTATACTGCTTCAAGCCCCTGTTGGTGCGGGATGGACGTATACAGGCCACAGACGTCAATGGTTGCCATGATGGTGTCAGGCTTTATATTAGTACATGTTTTCAATTTATTTAAAAAGTCCGTGGTATCCCGCAGATAGGATGGTACCTGTTGTACTATTGGTTGCAAAAGAAAATCCAACCATTGGGCCACCTTTTGAAAGAGGCCCCCTTTTGCGGCTATAATGGGTTGTCCAGGTGGTTTTTTCACGTCCTTGTGGACTTTTGGTACTGTATAGAGAACAGGTACTATAGGATGGGTAGTAGTTAGAAACATCTTAAGGTCACCATCAATGTGACCATCACAGTGGGCTGTAGTGAGGATGTTGTCCAATTCCATTCTATATTCTCTTGTGGGGTCCCGATGTAGTTTAGTGTACACAGTAGTGTCCTCCAACTGGCGGTACACCTCTTGGATGTAGTCATCTCGATCTTGTATAACCAGGGCCCCCCCTTTATCCGCAGGACGGATTACAATGTTGGGATCCCGGCTGAGGTTGTTCAATGCTCGCCACTCACTAAAGGTAAAATTATTATGCACATAAGATGTTGTATTGTAGGGACCTTGTTGGCTCACAAATCTTGTGAAGGCTTTTATAGACAGATTGGATGATGGAGGATCGAAATGAGATTTAGGACGAAATGGATTGGCAGTATTATTAGTAGCCGAGACAGTGTCCTTAAAGTATTCTTTTAATTTTATAGTACGATGGAGCCGGGTGGTGTCTATGTCCCACTGAAGTCCATCCGCCTTATGAGTGGGTACAAATGTGAGCCCTTTATTCAACACACTAAATTCTTCAGATGTTAGGGTTCTGGAGGAAATGTTATGTATCAAAGATGTCTCCATCCTCTTCTTCTGCCTCTGCCACTGGCCACGTCTCCTCGTCAGACGACGGGGTCGCCTTGAGACCGGGTGGTGACCCCTAAAGGGGGACGTTGTGAGGAGGTAGGGGCCGGTAATGATGTATCTGTATCATCAGATCCAGTGTTAGACTGGTCTGTGTCTGTAAATGTGCCTGCCGTTCTTCTATAGGTCCTGTATCTCATCGGTCTTTTAATCTCTGTGCCCGTAAGCCAGAGGTAGACCCTCAATCCCGTATAGTCCGCATTAACAGCGTCCCTTTTCTGTTTTTTGTAATTAATTCAATCTTGTCGAAATCTTTGGATGTTTGTTTCCAGTTTGTTAAGCCAATCTGTGCTAGAATTTGCTTGTAAAGTAGGTTTATAGTCATTCTCCAGTTTGGTATATCGTTCTTTGGCTTTAAGCATCACTGCTTTAGATTCCTCTATGACTAAGAGTATTAGATCTTGGGAGCATTTATTCAAAATAGCAACCCAGCGTCGACAGAACGCCGGGTTATTTTTGCCAATTGTAGGGATATTACTAACCCTGAAACCTTTGGGTATTCTTTTGTCTCCTCACTATATTTATTCACGTGTCACTGTTGTTGTTTAGACGGGTTGCCTAGGCGATCGGGGCGACGCGAGGCGACGTTTCTCAAATTCCTCCCCCGTCTATAGCTTGGCCGTAGTCGACAACTGCTTAGACTTTTGAGGTCAGGGTCCGATATGACAATATTCCACATGCCTTTGGCTGCGTGTACGGTTTCCCTGCTATGCGTTGCATAGGTTTCCCACGGGATCGCTGTGTTGTTGGTGGTCTGGGTGGATTTCGGTTCCAGCAGCTTCTCTCTAGGAATGGATCTGATTTTTTCTTTCAGATGTAATAGGTAATTTATGTTGTACCCTCTAGCCATAAACTTGTTAATCATGGCATCCATCTCGGCTTCCCATTTATTCGGGTCGTTGGTAATACGATGCACTCTTAGCAGTTGGGAGTACGGGATCCCTTTAATGCATGCTGGTGGATGTTGCGAGTAGCAAATTATTGCGATCCGTGGGTTTCTTGTAAATGGAGGTGAGTAGTGTGTCATCTAACTTTCTGATAGACACATCAAGAAAGTGAAGCTCACGATCACTAATATCAAAAGTGAATCTTATAGACGTGGGTAAGAGATTGAGGTCATTGATGAGGCTACGCCGGAAGCCGACGGCACCACCGTCCTGGAGGCAACCTGCGGTTGGTTTTCACATTTGGGGTAAGACTATTTATTGTCTTTTGCACTGTTGATTCGTGTTGTATTTTCCCTGATGAAAAGCTATTAAAGCTTGAAACGTCAGACACACTCGTTGCATCCTTTTCATCTTTTGTATTAGACTCTGAGTGCCCCTTTCGTTTGGACCTGTGTATATATATATATATATATATATATATATATAAAATGAAAATTACTGTAAATCTTATTGCACTTTAATTTATTCCCTATACCTACTAGCGCCTAAGGATTTTTTTCTGTTGATTTTTTTTCAATATGTAGAAAGCCATATGTATCATCAGGCCACTCCACCAGAAGATGGACAAGTGTTACCACGTCAAGATAAGTCCACAGTGATTGTTGGATCCTGTACCAGGAGGTGAGTTTCATACCATGCAGAATCTGGGTTTTGATCCCAGAGATAAAATATTAATGAAGCTTTCCCAGATATTGAAAAACTTTTCCACCTGTTCTTCCTTTTGCAGGGTGGCCAGTCCATTCTAACTATATGAGCTTTTCTCCAAAAAGAGATAATCGGGGTGGGCATGGCTGGATCCACACTTGAAGAATACTCTTCCTAGATGCTGCTGAAACAGCTAACAAAAACATTCTTTAGATGCTTTGTAAACTTGTGGAAAGATACCAAAGATAGCCCACTCCGGTGTTAATAGGAAAGATTCCACCAAGAATTCATTGGAGAATCTCCAAATCCCTACTCAGAGGCACTTCACTTGTGGACAGTCCCAATAGCAGTGATTCAGGTCCACCTCTGGTGAGCCACATTTATTGCAAGAGTGGTTCTGAGAAAGACCTATCTTGTATTGTCTTAGGTTAATAAGTAACCCCAGTGGAAAATATTCAGGAACAATTTGGTGTAAGTGACTGCGGGGAAAAGTTTAGTTGAATGTGCCAACTCCTCAAGCAAAATATCTGGAGTGAGAGAAAATCCTTGATCCACTGGGCCAGCCCTGTGGATGAGCTACTATAATCAAATTCAATGGCCAACAGTTGGTAATATTGAGATATGGCACATTTGGGATTCTCCCCGTCCAACATTGAAAACTTTCTTAACTCCCCACTAATGTAATGTTGGGCTGCAGAAAAGCCATATTGGAATTCCATAGAAAAGCATATTTACTTGAAGTCTGTGAAAAGGTGAGAGTTTTTTTTTATATGTAGCATTAACCATATGAGTAAGAGAGGATATTCCCTCTCTCCTCCAGACAGTGAAAGAGTGAGCAGCCATGCAGTCTTGAAATCTTGGGTTCCCAATTAGAGGTAGATGTACGGTGGTGGAAAATAATCTATAGTTTTCATGTCATCATAATTCTGCTCAACTTCAGTGTTAGTGTATACTGAAGTGTTTTGTAACCAGTCACTAAGATGACTTAACTGAGATGCCTGATTGTATGTGGTAGCATTAGGAAGATTAAGACCCTAATTCGTTTATTTCTGTTGCAGTTTGAGTACAGCAATTCTAGCTTTACACCTCTTTCCCCCAGAGATAAAACTGAGAAATAGTTAATACATTTTAGTAGAATCTTTATGAGGCAGTAGCAAGAGAACTTGCAGGGAATACAATAGCCTAGGAAATGTAATAATCATAATAAAGCCATCAACCATCAACACTCCTCTCACTGCAAGGTATCATAAACTTAAAACAACAAACACACAACCCCTCATATGCCAGACCACAAAATCACTATATCTATGAAATAAAACTACAAAGCCCTTAAAAGGAGTTATATTATTACCAAAATATTTAAACACAACCTGCAGTATCAATTTAAGTATGCACAGCCTTTAGAGTTGTAATGGTATTTACAAAAAAATTTAAACACTGCCTGCAGTATTAATTTAAGTATGCTTTTGCAATTATTGTTCAAGTGTATGGTAATGATTTTTTTCGACAATCATCCAATACTCGACCACAAACCCCTTTTGATCTTTTGACATGATTTAAATTGATTTAAATTGTGCCAAAGCAGACGATAAAATGTAAAATCGCACAGTGTATGGGCATTTAACAATAATCGTGAAATCTTTGCAAAATAACATGCTGGTGACATTAGTAGGAAAAATTAAAGTTTTTGGTAGGTGTATGAGCAAATGCGATTTTTAGGGACGATAAAAGTAGATGAGAAATCTGAGGGTTTTTTTTTTTTACATTTTCTGACGATTATCGGCTGAAAATAGTGTAGTAGCAAATATCATTTGGGACTCTAGCGGAAAAATCAGATTTTCAGGGATTTCATGCTTCTTCAATAATTGCTCTAGTATATGGCCAGCTTTATAACCAGATGAATTATGCATGCAGCAAAAGTGGGGAAAAACATATTGTGCACATAAAGATAATAATTTGGTAATGGTAGGATATATAATTCATAGTTATAATATAAAAAGCATGGACATCTGCATACAAATATTTGGTTATGTTGGAAATGTGGCAGAGAAAGAGATTGCTTAAAAGACCCAGGTTATGGTGATGGATTGAAGTGAGACATATAGTGAAACATATACAAGATCCCTTAGATGATTAGGTACACATCTTAAACTGCATAAATTTCACTGACAATAATCCTGTGAATTCATATATTAAATAGCATCATACCACTATCCCTAGAGCAGCAGGATTGTTGAACCCATAAGAGCTTCCTATATCGGATTCTCCAACACATGTAAAACATGTAGAAAAAAAGAATAAAAAGAGTGAAGCTGAAAGAGTGGAAAAAATTATATTGAACCAAATCTCCTTTAGTTGGATGTCCCTGAAAGGTCAATAAAAGAGTAAACTGTGCTCTATGCTTCCCCTTACCGTATGGCTTCACCAACCATTGTGATTTTTCAAGTAGCACCTGGATTGTGATTATTTCAAGTGCACTTTTAAAGGGACAGGATAATTCCAGTCATAAAATAGACTGATGTAGAGTTTATGCCATACAAACTATCTGTATTTGCTGCCTGTAATAGTATCTTACCACATTGTTTGTTTGTTTATTTGACTTAAATTCTTTTGTAATGAAGAAGCTTAATTTCCTACAACCTCCCTGGAGGCTCCCACCCTAATTTAATGAAGCTTATTATTTGCCATTGAGGGACCAATGAATCCTGGGAGAAGGAGTTAAGAACAAGTCTAAACACAGACAGATATACTGCTATTATTTAACCTGTTGCTTGCCAGATAATGTGATCACTGCACGAGAATTCTTTAAAAAGAATAAAGAGAGCAATTGCTTGCTTCACACTGAAGAGATTTTCATTGAAATAATATTTTATACATTAAACTACATTAACAATTATATACTTTTAAATACTGATTTTATTTTTTCAGCAGAGGACTATTTTCCTACAGTTTGTAACCATGAAGCTAGTTTATGGGCAAATTCTATAGTATTTATTTATTTATTTATTAAATAACTAGGTTGTTGAGAAGATGCTATATATTTATTATACTTGTATATGATATGCTCATATATTCTGTTAGTATTATACATATAGTAGAGACAGGAGCGTTTTAAGAAGTGAGGGGGCCCTTGTGCAGGATTTGCACATGCCCCCCCCCCTTCCCTTACCTGAGACAGGACTGTCCCGATTTGCGGCCAAAAAGGGGTGGGGCTTAATGCCCCCTTTTCATCCACAAATCGGGACAGTCCCACCGCAGGGGGAACTAATTTGGCATGTGAAAACAGGCTTTATCATATGAAAACGAATTAGTCCATATTTACAATGCTATAATCGTCATGGAAACGATCGCATTAACCCTCCGATCGCCGGCCCGCTCTAATGAATGCAGGCCAACATTTACTAAGTGTCAGCACGGATTTTAACAATCCGCGCTGACACGTAAAAAAATGCCATCTGAAGTAAGTATTCCAGCGGTCTCCCAATGTAAACCCCTTTTCCTCCCCCTAATAGCTGTTATTAGGGGGAGGAAGAAAGGGGTACATGTCGGGAGACAGCTGGAATACAGTTTACTAAAAACAAAACATTAAAATCTAAGTTAAAATAAAAAATAAAAATATTAACTAATTTTAATAAAATATTATATAATAAACTTATTAAACTTAAAAAAATACAAAAAAAATAAAAGACCAAAGCTTTTAAGCTTACCTCACCTGGCATGTGTCTGGCTCTGATCCCGGCGCACGCGCACTGATTTTGCCTTTTGAGAAATGATCAAAGTCCCAAAAGGCATCTACTGCGCATGCACCGGGACTCCATAGCCCAACGATGTCAGCGAAAGGCTCGCTGACCGTCGTGGGACCTCGCCGGAGGGGTAAGTATTAATACATACTCCCCGTGGACCTACTAGACTCGCTGCGAGGAGCAGTGAGCCTAGTTGCTATCATTAGCTCTCAATGCGCTAATGATAGTAAATAGAGCCCTAGATCGGACCGATTGGGTGCCTAAACGTTCGTTCCCCGTTCACTCTTATGTTATTCTTTTATTAATAGCTTTGTTCCATGCTGGCATATGAATTGGTATATGAAATAGACTGTATGGAAGTTCCAATTGTTTAAGATCTTCTTACGTTAATCACTATCCGTTGCCCACTTTAAAGATGGCGCCGGAGTCTTCTTTCCCTTAGATACTACTGCGCATACATGCCCCCAGTGGAAAAACGTGTTTTTTTTCACTATTTAAATCACTGTAGTCTGGTTTAATCGGTAAACAACACTCTACTCTTTGATGAAGTCATTTGGTTGCTTCCGAATGAAACACAGTGGGGACTGTATCTGAGCAGTGTTTGTTGATCTGCTGAATTATTCAGATAAGCTTTTATCTTTTATATTTACTATTATTTGATGGAATTAAACTGTGATCTTAATTTTCCCCTGCATGTGTTCTCTCATTCTCCCATAATGATGAGGCTCTGACCATGAGAAACTTTTATTGGATCCATGTAAGAGGAATCCTGGCTAATTAAAGATACCTTGATTATGCAAATTTTTTCAGACATCTGGTGATGGCTGTGTTATGATCCTGCACCATGCAACTTTTACCAAGCGTGATAAGTATCGTGTTTTCTTTCATTATCCCTGCTGGGGTGACATCCTTATGCCTACTTATGGATTTTTGAGAAATTATCAAAGATTTCATGCCTGGTTGCTTATTCTTTTTTGGACTTTTGATTATTATGTCTACATCATGAAATCATGAGTGCATTTCTGAATGTCATTTCCCTCAAACCTGGTTTTGTATGTTCAATCATCAAGACATATATCATGTATTTATTTATTCATGCTTGAGTTCTTTGTGTTGGACATGGACAGTGTGTAAACTATAGGTGCTTCTCTCTATTGGCTTTGATTGAGTTCCAGATATTTACTATTACTGGAGTGCAGCCACCAGCAGCTTCGCTGCTATTCTGTTTTTATTGATTGTTTTCCCTTTTTGTCTGGCACCCACATGGGTATGATATATTGAGAGTTATTGTAGGTGCATTTTACATTTGTTCTATTTCTACTTCTGATTGGATGCACTACTATAGTATATACTACATTAGATATTTGTGATTTTTCTGCTTATAACATAACGGACACTACGGATGTCTTTAAAAAACTGTTACTGGAAAAAAAAGATTTTTGCCAGAAGAGATTGCACGTATTCTTGCTGCCAACACAGACAGTTTGGCATTTGAACATTTTTAACGATTTGTGTAAATTAAGAAAGAGAGAAGTTGAATTGAAACTGCATGCGTTGACCCTTTCCCAGTATCATAAGGAAGTGTTGATTCCGAAAGGCTTTCGGATACGCAATCAGCCTACCATCGGTCGTAATGACAGATTATTTTGTCAACAGTGGTGTCAAATACTTCACCAGTGTTCGTTTGATTTAATGAATCTGGTTATTGAGAAAGTTAACACTGACAGTGAGATTATTAAGAAAGAACTTCTTGACCTGCAAGAGACGGGACTTCCTACTCTTACAGCTGATACATCTTGTGACTGGCTTAAGAAATTAGATTATTCTATTTCTAAGTTTGAGAATGACCAATGTCTATTTAAGAAGGGGAAATATAAGGCTGTGAAGGAAGACTACAAAGACAATAGAGTGTATTATTGGCTATCCAACACCTCTAGACCTAAACCACATTTCCAGGTTCGTAGGAACAAACCTCGTCCCTTCGAAAGATCGTTTACAGACTTAGACTCATCACCTAGTGACTCTAATAACCCCCTGCTTAGCCAATCCTCTCAGACCCGTTTTTTACGGGAGGACACTGGCACAAGAAGTTGTATAAAAAATCTACAAGGAGGGGCGGTGGGAGGGGGCAGTTTAGATCAGAAGGGCGACGGTTCCACCAGAAAGAGACGGTAGTCTATAATCTCTCACATTATACTCCATCACCTCCCGAGATGAAAATCCTTAATAAGGGTTTATCCTTCGTTCAGGTCTCTGAACTTGATTTGTTCGAAACTGAAGTTGATATTTATAAATTTCACAGACAGCTTAAACTTAGAGATTATTTTTCTAAACAATCAACTGTGACATCTATAACACCCTTTAAGCCTACATCTAGGTTTGAACCTCAGGTTTTCAATCCCTCTATAGAGACCTTCATACGGCTTTTAAAACGTAACACTATTGACAAACAATCTTCTTGCTGTTCACGTTACTCTAATTTAACTATTGAAGAAAAACAGGCCTGTAAATCCCTTCGTGAGAATAGTGATATTGTTATACGACCGGCAGACAAGGGTGGGTCCGTGGTGATCATGGATACAACGGCTTACCTAGGCGAAATAGAATGGCAGCTGGCCGATAGCACTTGTTATAGTCCTTTAACTTTTGACCCGACACAACAATTCAAATCAGAGATTGACAGATACCTAGAGAAAGCAGTGACTGAAGAATGGATTACTGACTTGACCTCTCGTTTCTTATGCCAAGACCATCCCATTGTTCCAATCATTTATATCCTCCCTAAGGTACATAAAACCCTTGATAATCCACCAGGTCGTCCAATAATTTCCTCAAGGGGATCATTGTGTCAGCCTCTGAGTCAATATGTACACTTTATGCTACAACCTTTGGTACAGATGACTGGTAGCTATACAACAGACTTTTTAAAGCGATTGGGTCAGGTCCACAGCACTAATAAACTGTTCATCATGGTAACCCTAGATGTTGGTAGCCTATAAACCAACATACCGCATGATTTAGGCATTAAGGCTGTATCGGATTTGATTGAAAACTCTTTGGAATACTTAGGACCAACAGCTCAATTTCTTCTATTTCTCATTGAATTTATTTTGACAAAGAACTATTTTCTATTTCAATTTCAATACTTTCTTCAGCGTGTAGGTACAGCTATGGGCTCCAATATGGCGCCTTCATATGCCAATATCTTTATGGATTTTTATGTGCGCCAATATATACTGTCGGACACTGTTTATTCACGCTTCATTCATTTTTTTGTAAGGTTTATTGATGACCTCTTTCTTCTATGGACTGGGTCTGAAGATGAACTTACCAATTTTGTGACTCAGTTCTATAAATTCAACAATACGGTCTACGTATCGCTGCAGTAGGGAAGTCATTGACTTCTTGGATGTTTGTATTACTCAGGAACAGGAGGGGTTCTCTACATCCCTTTTTCGTAAATCCATTGATTGCAATACGCTCATTAGGGCTGATAGCGTTCATCCTCAGCTATTGAAGACCGGGTTGCCCTACTCTCAAATGGTTAGAGTGGTCAGGATTGTGTCCAACAGAGACTCCTTAATCTCTTCTCTTAATGAGATGGGACAACGTTTCATGGACAGGGGATATAAAAAATCTGAGGTGGACTCAGCTATCCAATGATGTTTGACATTAAATCGTGATGACTTGCTCCATAAAACCCTTTCTAAGCAGGAGACTTCTAGATTGATTTTTCCTTCACGTTATTCACTGCTTTCCCAAAAACTTAAATCCGTAGCTTTGAAACATTGGCACATTGTAGCCCCAGATCCCAAGATTGGACATTTAATGCAAGAACCTCCACTTTTCAGCTTCAGAAGAGCTAATAATCTTAGAGATGATTTAGTTCGATCTGATGTCACTCCAACCCAGAAACGTACATGGCTTTCATCTTCTAAAGGAGTCTTCAAATGCTCCGGCTGCGTGAACTGTAACCATCTCATTATTGGGAAAAAATTCATACATCCCACAATTAAACTTAATATTAACATCAATTTTAGACTCACATGTGACAGCAAATACGTGGTCTATGCGATCGTTTGTCCGTGTTCAAAAATTTACGTTGGCAAGACCATACGTACCTTGAGAGAGCGAATGGCGTTGCACCGTTCATCTATTAAGAAGACTTACGCATGTATGGACACTAAGACTTCACCAGTGGCACAACATTTCGTCTTATGTAAACATGGGATGAAGGACTTTAAATGTATGCAAATCGCCCATGTGCCTCCATTACGGAGAGGGGGCGATAGGGACCTACTTCTCCTTAGAAAATAATCTTTTTATGCTAATCTATGGCCCCTGGTGGGCTTAACAAGGAGTTTTGTTTAACACATTTTTTTTATAAGATTACTATTGATGGACTGTCTAGCTTTTGCCTTACTTTTATTTTATCTTTAATATATCCCACTTTTTTCCTTTGTGATGTAATTTGGTGTTTTCTGTCTCTTTAATGGCTTTATGTGTGGTACTTGGGCATTTTGTTTGTCTTCCATGGTTTTCCCTTTTTATTGCCCTCTATATACTTTACTGGCCTTTTGCAATATTTAGGCTGTCTGTTCATGCTAAAAAATGTTCATATGCCACCTTGGCACATTGCTATTTAAATTTTCTTTATTCGTTGTCATCTGTCTATATATAATATTGCTAGTTATATATTTGGGCTGTTTGTTTACACTCATTTACATACTCTATGAATATGCATGTTTGCATTATTGTTCATATATTTTTTACTGTACATTGTTTTTTGTCTTTTTCTTTATTAGTGTTTCTATGTGAGTTTTTGAAGGTTACTTCAAACTACACATTTTGGATATTTGTACTTTGCTCCATCATTAGCTATGCTCATTCTTGACTGGCCTGCTCTGTATTTATAAATAGTTCTGCAAGAGTATGGGCAAAGTTCGCCCTTAACGGATATGGTCGTTGGTGTCTCCACATATTACAGAGACCAGCTTTCCCCTTTATCATTTTGACTGCATGGAATCAACTTACCGGCGATACGTGCCGTTAGTTTGTATTTTTGGGAGGGTACTTAGCATTTGCTTTGGTCGCGGTATGAGCTTCATTTGATTTTTTAGAGCCGTTGGTATAGAGATGCTGGATGTGCTTTGGGATCTGACTTCCGATGATGTTTCCGGAAGTTTACTGGTTTCCATAGCAATCTCACCACGCACTGTTTGGCGTGCTATTTCCTGTTTTTCACTGGTTCGTTTGGGCTTATATATCCCGGATGGTGTTGGCAGCAGGTAATGATTTACACATTTAGCCTCTGCACCCCATGATGAAGGTGTCTATACACCGAAACAGCTGTCGGGTGATGGCTGTGTTATGATCCTGCACCATGCAACTTTTACCAAGCGTGATAAGTATCATGTTTTCTTTCATTATCCCTGCTGGGGTGACATCCTTATGCCTACTTATAGATTTTTGAGAAATTATCAAAGATTTCATATATCATGTATTTATTTATTCATGCTTGAGTTCTTTGTGTTGGACATGGACAGTGTGTAAACTATAGGTGCTTCTCTCTATTGGCTTTGATTGAGTTCCAGATATTTACTATTACTGGAGTGCAGCCACCAGCAGCTTCGATGCTATTCTGTTTATATTGATTGTTTTCCCTTTTTTGCTGGCACCCACATGGGTGTGATATATTGTAGTTATTGTAGGTGCGTTTTACATTTGTTAT
>WWET01007398.1:7397-23645 GCA_011038615.1 Limnodynastes dumerilii
AAGAATACAATTAACTTGACTCCCCCTGAAATCAACATGGTTTAGCCCAGGAGTAACTAATTTCAAGCACTTACTTAAGTCTGGATCCAGCCTAATGTGAGTGTCAATGTGCAGCCAGGTCGGATCTCTGAATCTGGTCATTAAGTTGATTATTATTACAGAACTATGAGCTGTAAGTCTTGTGATTACTGAAGTTTTCACAAAATTTAGGACTGAGACCAGACTTAAGAAATTTGGGTTTTTTCTTTTCTTTGCGAGCAGAAAATGCCAACATTTGGAGTCTGCAAATTAGCGCATCCGAGAATAAATGAAGGAAAACTTAGGATGCAGTTTACTAAATGTACAACAGCTGGACGGGCTTCTAAAAAAGGCCCAAGTGTGCTCATCATACACGCTGCTGTTATCAATCAGATAATTGGGACTTATGCTGCATATACACAGTGCGACAAACGCTCTGTCATATAAAAGAAGCTACAATGCCGCATTGAAAGCGTCAAGCATCGCATCTCAGATAGAAGACACAGCGAAGAAAAAGAAGATAATGGGACACTGGGGTAGATCCAGAACTCCGCTTTCAATACGTTTACTCGCGTAGCGTATTTACGCGTGCGTACCTTCTATACACTCCCCTTGGCACACCCCTTGAATGTACGTATTTCTTCCGAGATCCGCTTTCCAAACCCTACCTTAACTTTTGCCCACGTAACTGATGTCATCCGCTCATGTACGGATGTGCAACACGTATTTATGCAGCTAAGCACGCCCATACTGTACACTTTAAATACAAACCCCCGCCTACATAGCGTATTTCAGACGTATATTTGGCTCACATAAAATTGGCACGCCCACACGTATGGATTTACGCGACAAATACGTAAATGACCCATACGCTTAGAGTTATGCTACGTTACGGAGCGTATTTTCTATTGTGCGCATGCGCAGTACTTACCAAAACGCGATTTTACGTGTCCACCACACGTAAATTCGCTCACAAGCGTAGTTCTGGATCTGCCCCATTGTGCCAATCACATTGGATGTACGCTGTACAGGTAAGTTACACTTCTGAATGCAATATGCTTTTATTAGCCCAATTGTCGTAGCTGCCAGTCGTATTGAGTATTTTCATATGATTTGGACGATTGGACTGTGTGTATGAAGTATATCTTACAAGTTTCAAATCATTGATTTTTAATTTATGTTACCACTGCAACGCTTGCCTAGATGTAGTATATAGGGTATGTGTATGTGGTTTCAACACTATGCAAGTGAGACAGTAGGGGGGTGATCCTGAGTTTGAGCAGGTGCAAGTGTAGACCTGAGTAAAACGACATTGATCTGCAATTGGAGGCAAATTTAAACTGTGCAAACATAATTAGAGGTAAAGTTTGCTAGTTCCACTCTAACATATCTATGCAGTGCAAGTTCTATGTGCAAAAGCCAAGAATTTTTCCTGCATGCAAAAGAATTAAAGTTCTTTAGCATCCTCACATTGCAGCATGGCTTAGCTCAGATCTGTGCCTGCTCTTGTTTTTCCCTTACTCTCAAACTCTGGATCTGCCTCTAGAAGAACATTGGTCCATCAATACTAGCCATACAGCAATGCACATAACGCAATGGGATTTATCTATATATGTTATACATGCAATAGCAATGACAGCAGCAATGAGTACTTACATATAAAATATAGAAAAGTCAGCAGCACGAACATGTTGAAGAAGACTGTGCAGACGCACTTCTCCAGATGTGGTGTTTAAAAGGAAGTAGAAGGTTACACTAATAAACAGTGTTACAACATTTCCTAAGTAAAATGCCAATTTAGACTTAAGAATACTTCCCATTATCTATTAATAAGCCATTTATGACACCCACACACAGGGCTGCTCTTATTGGGGAAGTTTTCCGGGAAAAGTCTCCTCGGGTGGTCTCTTTCCCCTCAACTAGGACATTAGCAGTTTGGTTAGTCGCTGCTCTGTGCATGCTTAGAAGCTATCTATCTATCTATCTATCTATCTATCTATCTATCTATCTATCTATCTATCTATCGGTGTAGGACACCGCAGTGATCGGCTGTTTTTCAAAAGGGCCGTTCTCTCCCAGCCAGTTCCGAACTGTCTGTGAATTCGGTTGCTTTTGCCTCGCAGAGGCAAAGCAATCGATCACCGGACCACCAAAGACGGAGCTCCGAAATTTAAGTCTAAATTTTACTCCAACCCTTACTCTAACTAATCCTTACCCCAACCCTGACCCTTATCCTCCCATTTCATTACCCTAACCCTCCCCTTTCATTACCTAAACCTTAACTCTCCTCTCCCATTACCCTAAACCTAACTCTCCTCTTCCATTAACCTAACCATTACTCTCCCCTTCCATGACCCAAACCCTCCCACGCAGCCTAACAACCCTAAGACTCCCCATCCCCACAGCCTGATCCTAACCCTCTCCTTCTATTATCAACCCTCCCTTCCAAGAGTCTAACCCTAAAATTCCAACATCCGATGTGACAGATCAAGCAGCTTGTGAAAAGTGAATGGAATAGTATGCCCCTCTACCTTACATTAGTTTGATGTAAGCCCCCCCACCCACTCTTCTTAATTTTTATCCAAAGGCGGCATTGGCAGGAATCCTTTTAGGTAACCCACTACTCACAGTCTTTAAAGACTGCACATAGTCAATCTATCTACCGAAATGGTACGTAGATCGCGTCCATGACCTACTATGCATGTGTAGTAGGTCATTTCTTAAAGGACTGCAGAGCTTCTTAAGTGTGAATCAGATCCCATGTTCTTGTTTGATTAAACACATTTCTAAACTACGGTAATGGCTTTCAAAGAATACAGAAACCTCCAAGTTCAACCAAAACCCACATATCCACAAAGGGAACAAACTGAAAATATGATTTACAGAAGCAGAACAGAAAAGATTCAAAAAGCAAACAAAGAATGGAAATCAATGAGACAAAAAATAAAAAATAAAGCTAGATACGTTTATTGAAAAAGAACAGTGAATAGGCGAGAATTTACCTAAGTCATATAAGCAGCCGAATCGGAAACGTGTATGATACAATTATTAGGATTAGCATCAGAGGTCCAAGAGAAAATGTAGAAGTGACGATATGGACATTTAGAAGTGGCGGTATGGACATTTAGAAGTGGTGGTATGGACATTTAGAAGTGGCGGTATGGACATTTTGAAATAATAGAAGTGAATGGTGATTTATTGCTTATCATTTAAATCAGTGCGAGAAGTGATTGTATGACATACCCCTGTGTACCCCCTCACTTCGAGCCCTAATTAGCTTAATTACAAACTCAACCCCTGGGACTTCATTCTAACACAAAGCACAGGATATGAGTGTGAGGAATTAGGAAACCATTGCTGTGGCGAAGAGTTATAAATGCTAAACCCTACATTAATTTTTCCAATACGCTTGCGGATCATAACTCTGTATCTATCAACTATGACTAATCTTTTTTTTAACTATTACTACACATCAGCGCTATTACTGTTGACAGAGGTGATATGAGTAGAGTTGCCAGGTCTCCTGGAATATCTAAGACTCCCGAAATTAAGGCATTCCTCCCAGAATTCCAGGGGTGAGGGCCCATACTGTCCAATTTAAATGACTCCCTCCCCACTCTAATGTCACACCCTGACATACAGAACTCTAGACATACAGAAAGCAATTCCATACATTCAGAGTTCCGATGCGTAACTTCCACCGCGTGCATGTGCAGCTCACTCGCAAAGACCGACTTACCCACACCGCTTCCACACGTCAGCGGTCGTTACTAATTCTGGATTCAGTCCCTGGTCTTAAGCTGGGTGCCCACTGCCCATTTCCTAAACGATCAGATAGTTTAAAACGATTTTACTCATCATTCAAGGACACGATTAGCTTCAGAATTCTGCCGTACACAGGACACATAACTTACTGAACTGTGGTTTTCTCTCCCATAACCCCCTGCTTCAGTCACAGTTGTAATCGTGAGGTAGGTGTCTGCTTCGGAGTCTTGGATTTAGTCTGTCGCTGTCTTATCTAACTTCTGATGACAGACGAGGCTCCTCGTGGCGCGTCTCTTAAATCACTATGATATGTCAGGCGCCCACCTCAACCATCTACACCAGGGGTTCTCAACCTTTTTTGGGAGAGTACGTGTTACCCATTATCAAATCATGTTAAGTACCACTTACCCACTATGGGATCATGTGAACCACCACTTTGCATATCATGTATACACATACCCATGACCCATACATGTATTCTCAGGCTTTTTGTTGTTTTTGTTTACATATTGTTGCAGTAATTTTAAGGTGCATTTTATACATATGCCATTTAGCTCCAAGATATCAAGATATTTAATAAATTATGTACCTTTTGATCGTACTTCCTTACAACCTTGAACAGTTGACCTGAGTACCACCTGACAATGGTCCAAGTACCACCAGTGGTACTAGTACTACTGGTTGAGAAACCCTGATCTACACCATAAAACTGATGCGCTTGACTCTGGGGGACTCCTTAACCTGACACATGATACACAGAGACGTGACGCGCTACTGATGTACCGTGAAGTGCAGCGGCTCAATTTTTACAGCTGCTGTGGAGCAGAAGACACGGCCAGTGTGAGGCAATCGTGGATGGCTTATATATAATGTCTCCAGGGCCCTTAGGATATCTTAGAATTTTTTTCAGAAGTCGTTGTACTTTTTGTTTCCTATAATTAAGTCTCTGTTACTCTTCTAGTTTCGATATCTCTCTTTGTTCCTTTTTTTTCTAATTCTGCCCTTTTTGCATTTTCTCCTCTCCATAACCCAGAATCCTCTCCTTTGAGTCTGTTGTGTTTACTGTTTATACACAACAGTCCCTGTTTATGTTGTTCCCATCATTCGCTTCTCATTATTTTCATCGTTTTATTTTTTTTATTTTGAGGAACTTCATTAGCGATGATAAATACAAAATAATTTATGTACACAAAGAAATAAAAAAAGGAAGACACACATTTAAATGTTATTTAACAACAACAGAAGAGATGCAAATATAATCAGAGAATGACAAAGACACACGCCCCATATATTTTTCCCCAGGAGATTGATATGACCGTTTTCAAGGGTCATCATGTGCTCTTTTATAAATGTGTTCATTTATTTTATGTTGCACAAAATAACTTTAGCATAATAATCCTTAGAAATGAATTTAAATGTTTAGATAAATTGCAAATCATATGCCTTTATATATTGTTATTGCAATAGAGATGGACAAAAGGTTTATCTAATAATCAAATAATATATTTAACTATGCTTAGGATAAATATAAGGATATCCTAAATCTCAAACTAAATTGAGGGTAAATAGGGTCTAGGGTCAGTATAGTTTTAAATAAACAACTGGGCAGACTGGATGGGCCATGTGGCTCTTATCTGCCGTCACTTTCTATGTTTCTATGTAAGATTGAGGATAATCAAATGGGGTCTGCACCAGTGAAGAAACTTCCATCTTCCCTTTTGGAAGACTGAGGACTTTTGTGCACATAGATTTTGCTTCTTCCTTAATGTTTGATGACCATTACCCAGAGTGCTTATGCCTGGGGTTATTTGAATATTGGATAAGATCAAATTGAGCTGGAGGATTCTTGCTGATTACAGACATTATAGATTGAATCACGTGTCTTGACTTTATTTAATTTATATTGATTCATTTTATCTCTCCAGATATTGGATTGAGCTAATAAAGTGCATTTATATAAATAATAAACAGTTATTTTTATTCTAAATGAGAAGAAGAGAAAGGTGTCCCGCACAGAAGAGTAACCATAAACAATAAATTTCCAGAATTAAAGTCTCATACCCACCAATTACACAATTAATATAAATGATACTTATTATATAGTGGGGTGCTACCCAACGGTATTAAGAATATTCAGAATAAAACACACACTGGACAAAAAGAACCGTTATAAAGGGTGCACATAATCTTCTGGAAAACACCACCACTGCACAGCAAAATATGAGGCAGCTACAATTGTTGCAATTTCAACACATACTCTGTTTATTCAATACAAGAAGATAAATTGTTGCATAAAAAAATATGTAGCTACATTTAAAAAGCACACTGGGAGCATGAGTTCCACAATATCACTAGAAAATCAGACACCACATGTATTATCACCATTCCAGTACAATATAGGAGATAGGCAAATGAGGAGTTAACTATTAGTTCAAAGCTCAATATTGCACATGTCGGTCATAAGCTTATACTACTCTGGAACAAAAAGAAAATAGGAAATGAAAGACGAAAAAGACACCTCACGGTGGTGCTTCACCCGAACGGGCGGCTGACTGACCCTGCAGACCGACAATAGAGCCAGTCATACAGATATCTACTAGCGACGGCGGCCGTAGCTCAGGATCAGGCCCTATGTGTGTTAGGGAATTAGACTGTAATGCGACAGAGTTGAAGTACTGTTTAAAATTGTAAAGAGCGTTGTTATTGTCTGTAACAAGTCCTGTTTTTGATATTTTTAAGTAATTTATAATTTACTTCTTTTACACATTAGAATAGTAATTTTATATTGCAGGAACAGATCTAATAGCAATAACAGTATACAATGCATTAGTAGAACACATTACACAATGGACCAGAGCTTAAGCACAGTTGAATATGTTGTGACACATTTACCATCCTCACCTGCTTTCCTATTGCAGCACAGGCCAGGCCATCATCCTCCATGACAGTCTACCCTACACAACCGCAAAGCGACGTCCCCTTTTTGGAATTTTACTTTTTTTGCACATTTTAACTTTTTTTTTTCTTCAATTTTCAATCTTGAGGATCCACATTAGCAGTGGCGCACCCAGGGGGGGGTTCCTGGTTGCCCAGAAACCCCCCTGGGTGCACCTTTGCTTATGTGGATCCTCAAGATCTAGGTCTGTTCTAACTTACATTCTGGCACGTTTCAGATAACAGGAAGTGTGCAGGCACTAGAGGTAGAGGGAGGCAGGGCCGCCATCAGAAATTGTGGGGCCCTGGACTGACAAAATATGCAGCCCCACCCCCTCCGCAAGTTCCAAAAAAAGAAATGAGCCTCTCTTGCAGCTCTATGGAGCAGTCCGATGGCGCTCCACCCAGTGATCGTGCTACATGTTTTTTTGCCATAGTAAAAATACTCCTCATAGCATTTTTAAGGATTATTTCTAACCAAAGAGGATTATATAATTATTGGTAATTAAATACAATTTTAAAGTGGTCTATGCTGTTCCAAACATATAATTTATAAGAAATATCTATGATCGGTTGCTCACTTTCCCGCTCTTTTTCTCCCTAGCCTATCACTGCTCACAGAAAAATCCAGAACCCCCACATGCCAGCTCTGTCCCAGAGACCCAGTCAGCTCACTGTTGCCTGGCAACAGTGTACACAGTTAAACACCAAAGGGATTCTCCCCATACTTTGATATGTATCAATATCATAAAGTTTCTTATTATAACACCTTTTTAAGCACATTTGTGCAGGGGCACCACACTAGGAGTCCAGGGTTTCCAGCATTTCAATATTAATGGTAAAACTTTTGTCATTAAAACTGAAAACGGAAGCCATGATGTACTCCTAGTATATTAATAATCTCACAGTGCCGCTCTGTATGTATTTGGCCATTCTGTCATAACAGGCTGGCAAATGAGTAAGTTGCACTTATTTATTTTACATTGTGCACAATTTTGTTATAGAAAAAGCAGCTAGTATAGACACAGATTATTCACTATAAAATGCATGAATGATAACAATACAGAGTTGTGTTACATGGACAGTGCTAATAAATACAGGGATGGCAGTATTCAATAATCTTCAGCATGAAATGAGAGTGGTATACACAGAAATTGTGCTTGTATATACATAGCATTAATCAATACAAAGGTGACAGATGCTTATAATTCCCAGTGGAAATCAGTATTTGATATATATGAGATTTAGCCAGTTCAAAGTTTTGAGTCCATTATAAGAAACTGAAAGTCTGTAATAGGAGTAATGTATGCGCTAATAATAATTTGCTAAATATTCCTTAAATCACACTGTATGATAAGGTCCGTTACTCACACTCTGTTTCTTCTTTATCTGTGTAACATGGGACACCGGGCACTTTAATGGAGGTTGGAGCACATCCTATCTCCGGCTTTGATCTCTGGGATAATGTTTTGTCAACTCACAGTGGTGCTCTGGTAATGTTATTCACCAGAAATGGGCAGAGAACATAGAACATTTAATGGACTCATAACTTTGAACTGGCTATATATCATATATATAATATACTGATTTTTTACTGGGAATTTTCATTATCTGTCATCTTTCTATGCATTAATGCTATATTTATATAAAAACAGTTTCTGTGTATACCACCCACATTTCACACTGAAGATTATTGAATACTGCCATCCCTGCATTTATTAGGGCTATCTATCTTACACATATTTTTATATTGTTTTTTATAAAATCTTATAAGATTTTGAAGTATTATTAATAACCTCCATACATCCTCCTCCTTGACTAGTAAAATGCTGATGGTTATTTGGTTATTAAAAACTAACAACCCACAATTCTTATCTTATCACTCTGTCTCTGGAAAAGCAGGAGAAGGTCTCATCTCTGCAGCCGGCAGCTGGGGAGGTCACATGACACACTGTGAGAGAGAGTTTCTCTTACAGTGTGAATGAGTCATCGCTAGAGCTGGAGACTTCCGTCTCTGTATCTGTGATGATTCATAGGCTTCACTGACAGCCTGTCAGTGTCTGAGCCGAAAATCCCCGGAGGGAGAAAAAATACAAAGCAATTTTTCTACTAGTGTCCTGGGCAGGACAGTTAGGAGGCCTGGGGCTATCCCGGGCCCCCTCTCTGTCCGGGCCAGGGACACTAGGCCTGGCTGTCTCCCCATGATGGCGGCCCTGGAGGGAGGTACTATATAAACTGTATAGGCCTGCCCCACGCAAGTCACCCTATTTAGACTTTCGATCTGCCCTGCATTTTAAGTGAGGACAGATTGGAAACCTTAATGTTGACGCCACACGATAGAACTAGTGTGTGCATGAGGGGAGTCAGGATTCAGCCGAAAGGTACAACAGACCAAATGTAGACTCTTCAGAATGTTTCCAGATCCTGTTTTCACATCGGTCACTCCTGAAAAATTGTTGAATTTGATTATACTTATAAAAAAAAGTCTAAACTGCGTAATTAACCATCTATTAAATCTTTTATTTGTACACCTCACATAGGGGTCCATTTATAAAGCTTTACAGTAATATTATAGAACTATATGGTATGGATTGCATAATCCCGCTGGTGCATATCATACTGGCTGCATTTATAACAATGTTCAGCTTGCAAATGACTGTTCAGTGATTTGTATACTTCGTATCACAGACGTCAAATATTGTAGGAGCCGTAGTAGGATGACTGCAGAAGCCAGAAGAAGACATCGAAAGTTGAATATTTCAAGCTTAATGCTCTTCAGAGAAGTGGGATCAGGATTTTATTTAAAGCTCCTGAAGCATTTGCTTTAAGAGCTTTGTAAATGGTGTTTTCCCTCTCTTAGAATAAAAGGACAGAGTGGAATGCAAAGTGGCAGAAATAACTGTTTTTACACTTTTATGTCAGAATCAATCTGCATTAAGCCGAATCCATAACAGTATCTGATGTACCCGTTGGTTCTTCGTGATGGTCAATTTGTGTTTCTGTATAATCAGACTCTAGTGCCAATTTCTTCCTAGATGGCAGATTTGGTGGATACTCTTTGTGTGCCTTGAAAGTGTTGACATGTTTCACAATGATGACTCCCATGATAATCAGTATTAATACTGAAAGAATGTGGCGTATAATAGTTCCCGTACTGACTTCATGAACTGAAACAAACACAGATGGTATTAGGTAACAACTACTTAGCACTATATGAGTCACCCAATGTATGTTAAATAGAACTGTATCAGATAAGCAGTAAGTATGCTATCACACATCAGTTGTATTATTTTACTTTTATTAGCCTTTATTTAGGACACTTTAGAGACTTTTTTTTTTCATTAGTCTCAGCCCTTGTTGAAAATTTTGCCGGTTGTTATGTCGACAATTGTCAAATTGTCGACAGGTCAAATTGTAGAAATGTCAAAATGTCGGCAGTTGAATATTATGTTAGTATTAGATATTTATTGTTACATTACTGAAGTTTTTTACAAGCTGTCCACATTACATTAAGCATACAGATGTTACAAACAACTACCAACATAATACTTGACTGCCCATATTTGACCTGTCTACATCCTGACTTGTCTACATTTTGACCTCTTCTATCTGTCGACATTTCATGTCAGACCTTTTGACTATTGACATTTCATGTCAGACCTGTTGAAAATTGTCACAAGGGACCTGATCCGCGTGTGTTCTGCACATACGGAGGTCTGGAAGTTTGTACGCAAGAGGGAAGTGATCTCTCATGTCGCATCCGCTCTGACATGCAGACTTTAGATGACAATATGCATCCATAAAATGACCTTAAGTTATCCACAGATCTGCATCCTGTCCAAACGCAGTTCCGTGCAGAATGCCTAAAGCCTAACGTTATTAAATCTGGATCCAGCCCAAGCTTATAAATCAGTCAAAGAATTATGGACTGTGTACTGTGCACCCTTCCCCCATCTGGATGACCATGTTGCATGGGAATTGTAATCTTAAACTGTGCTGCTTCCTTCCAGCACCTCTTCTCATCCATTCCCTGGCATCCTAATCTCTACAGAACACAATGCAACTCCCTACTCTCACAATTAAAGTTCAGGGTCAGTGTCCCCTCTTATACATCTCCAACATCACATCCTCCACACAAATTCCCATCCCTTTTGATTTGTTGGAGAGGAGCTTCTCTCTCCTTAAATCTATGACAACCCCTCACACTTAACTCCAAGATTTTTTCAAAGCTGCTAATCATCTTCAGGATGCTCCTCCTTATTCTGACTCTCCTCCAGCCTTCAATGTTTCAAGCACTTCATTAAAACACTTTTAGTAGTCAAAATTTGACCGCTCCTTCCCCAACTTTCTCCCTCCCTACATTACTCCCATCTGCCACCCCAACGTTCTTGGACCCAGAGTTTGAAAGTTAGGACAAAAGGTGCAAGTTCATAGCTTGTCTAAACCATTTTGCAAAATAAGAGGTGCAGATTCATTTTTGTTCTTTGGCATGCAGGGAAAATACTTTACTTTTGCACATAGAACTCACATACTGCATCGCTTTATGTTTAATCTATAAAACAAAGCAAAGAAAATTCAACTCTCAACTATAATTCTGTTTTCACAATGTCAATTTGCCTCCCCTTGCAGTTCAACATGGTATTAATCAGGTCTACACTTGCACCTTAAAAAAGTGTAAGTTGGATCAGCCCCTTTGTGTTTTATTGCAACCCCTCATGAATCTCTCCTAGCAAGTGAGCCAGGCTTCCTGTGCTCTCCACTCTCTTTTATCTGGACTTCCACCCCCCCACCCCCCAGCAAAGAGAGATTGATATAACTACAAAAAATTGATAAACTGAATCACTTTGGCAGAAGAACTAGGGATCGTATTCACACTTAAGAAAGTGCTGCTTTTTCCATGCGTATTTTTAGGATTGGTTAAACTGTGCATGCGTAGTAACTATTTACGCAAGCTACATAGGATTTCGGCTCAGAAATCCGTGCTTAAAGATATATGTACGAAGGGTCGTGCCAGACCTCCGTAAGTAGAAAGTTAAGTAAAAGTGGGTGGGGGGGGCATTTAAATGGCCTTTTAAGGGTGCAGTTAAGAATGTACCTAAGCAACTTAAGCACAAATATATACATGGAAAGGTGAGGTTGCCCTATGATGGCGGAAGTCAGCTAAAATCCGTAAGTATGTTGGGAGTCTCATGGGAGTTGTCTTGCCACTTAGGTGCGTATATTTGTAAATCCGTTCTAACGTAGGTCACTCGTGTGAATACGGTCCTAAATGACTAAACTTACTAATTCACTGGGCAAATAAAGGGGTCTAGGGACAAGCACAATTTGAGTAGCTGGTTGATGCACATGTAGTAGAACTGAAACCCAAGGCTGATGTTTGTGGTGAGATGGGTTGGTACTTAAATAGGATTCGCTATTCTCTGCATTAGGAACTATTGCAGGCAAAATTCCTAAAGAAATAAGAAAAACAGGCTCTTTACCCAGCGCCCACAACTTAAAACGAGTGCTCCACAGGTAACACCTGAATACTTTTGAATAATGTTGAAAGTCACAAGCAGCGCTGTAATGATTTCTTTTCAACTGGAAAACAGCAGAGTTAGATTTATCCACATAACGGAGAAAATGTTGCCCTTTTAAATCTAACCACCAATAAGAAGAGAAGGAGGGGTATTTAAATCCCTTGCTTTAGATTAGTACCATTGCACCTTGAGAAAGGCCGGAGATACCCGGCTGAAACGCGTCGGTGGGAGGAGCTAAGGATACACGTGCAGTCTTACCTTCACACAGCGGTGCTTTGGGATCCCGTTACCATCTGCCCCTGTTATACCATCTTGATAGGTACGATCTGCCTCTCCTGCTCCTCTGCTTACTTTTATGTTATTTGTTTTTTAGTATTGGTACTGCCCGCAGTATATCATTTAATAAATACCATTTTAACCACATCTTGTTTCTTTTATTGTTTACATGGTCCGTGGTGGGGACATTTCAAGATGAACGTTGTGTGGTACATATGATCACTGTGAGGCATTTATTTGGAAGTCGAAACACCCTGAACACTTGGACTGGTTTCTGCTGTTTTCCAGTTGAAAAGGAATCATTACAGCGCTGCTTGTGACTTTCAACATTATTCAAAATTCTTAAAGAGCCTCTGATATTGCTAATACGCAAACTGTTTAATAGTCCAAAATTCTATTGTTCCACGTTATAAATCATATTTACACTAACCTCCCCAAATGACTGGATCACTGATGACCGAATCTGCAAAGTGATAGCCCATTTTGATGCGATATCTACAGAAATACATGTTCTGATTGCGATCAGGGTTCTCGATGACAAAGGTGACTTGATTTTCTCTGATGTCTCTAATTTCTTCTTCGACACTTTTGCTGGCGTTCAGTAGCTGAAACCATATTCTTCTGTGCTTTTCAGGTGCTTTACAGTTTATGTTCAGCTGAGTGGAATTTTCAGGGTCATAATTCCAGGAGATTAGAGGTCTGGCGAGCGCTTGAAAGGGTAATGAAATGTAGTTAATGCACAATAATCAAAGAACATTATGGAATTAGGCAGCATAGTTCCAAATGATATATTGGGAAGCAACCTTAGATCTTCTATCCAACTCCTTTTCTGTGCCATCTCATAAGACCTTGGGCCAGATCCAGAGCTACGTCCGCTAGCGTATTTACGCTAGCCGGAGACGTAAAAATGCTATTTTGTAGGTGCTGCGCATGCACACGGAATGTTACAACCCTTAACTCTGAACATACGTCCCAGCCTCGTATCAACAGCATAACAGACGAAGGGGCATGCCAGTCATACCAAACCCGTAATTACGCTTCGGAGGCAAGGTCAGCCAATTAAATCGTACAGTATGGGCGTGCTTTGGAACGCAAGTACATGCAGCCATTACAGCCGACAGTAGTTACGATTTGAAAAGTTAAGGTAGGGTTTGGAAAGCGTAAAAAAGCCAAAATACGTATGAACGAGGGGAGTGCATAGTAATTACGCTAGCTAAATACGCTACACGTTGAAACGTAAATGGAACGTAGCTCTGGATCCGGCCCCTTGACTCATGACACCAGTAGAGGTAGAATTACAAAGTTCATGATTGTCGGGTGAACAATACTTTATTGATGTAAAATAAGAGTATTTCTTTACCTTTAATTTGTATCATCAAAGCATTACTGAGCGTAGATTGAATCTGCAGTTCATTATCCGGTTTGGTCCTATAAGTACACATATATTGCCCACCATCTTTCTCTTGGGCATTTCTTATAATATACGATAATTCATCTTCAGCACCTTCCTTGACTAAAGTATCTCCTTTATAAAGGGTAAATATAACATTGGAATAGGGCGCAGTGCACTTTATTGTGATGTCTTCTCCTGGCTGGACAATGTTCCTCGGCTCGGACGATATATCAGGTGGTGGAAAGGTCTCTGCAACAATGTGGAGAAAACAGAAGCAAGAGTTGAATGAGTAGAACTGGGATCCACTTTGAATATACCCCAGTACTGGAAGGCTGTATATTTAGCCACATTTGAATCTTTATTATTGTAAAGTATCAAAAAGTTCTGTCATTGGAAAACTGTGCATGTGAATGGATGGGATAACTCATAAAACTGGAGCTGAATGGGGTTTAATAAGCAGTCACTGTCAGGTCCAGCGGAACACAGCAAGTGAGGTAACCGAGGAAGGGGGTCACCAAGCCAGAGGGGTGTTCCCCTCCGCCTGCTATCCCTCGCTGCAGTGGCGTCACAATGGGGGTGCGGAGCGCACCAGGTGTAAAGTGTTTAAGGGTGACGGAGAGAGGAAGCTCCGTCACCGGTCCCCTGCCAGAACCTAGACCTAGATGGATGATTGACAACGCATTGCACAGTGTGCACTGTCAGACTGACAGGGAGGGAGGAGGTGCTGCAGAGGAGAGGCAGGTCTAGAACACTGACTCAGTCTCCAAGACCTGCCTCTCCTCCACAGCACCTCCTCCCTCCCTCATAAATGACGCTGGCGTGACCACAAGGTCGTGTCAGCGTCATTAATAAGGTAGAAATCGCACACTGCGGAGAAGTGAGAGATGAGCCACGACGGTGACCGGAGTAAAGACTGAGGTAAGTTAGTGTGTGTGTAACACATCAAAACTGTTTGGGGGGCATGCACTAATGAATCAAGACTGATGCACTAATGAACCAAGACTGTTTTGTGAGGGGGGGGGCATGCAATAATGAATCAAGACAATTTGGGGAGGGGGGCATCATGCACTAATGAATCAAGACAGTTTTGGGAGGGGGGCATCATATAATAATGGGGTAGGGCACAAATTAATTTTTTGCAGGGGGGCACCAGACATGCTAGGACTTGCCCTGGTCATTGTCATAGGGTAAGCTCAGAAACATGGCTGAGTTGTGTTACTCGTATATCATTGGTATACACAGTGGCAAATTTCCAAATAGAGAGATGGGGCCAGATTTACAAAGCTTGGAATAATGGAGATGTTGCCCATAGCAACCAATCAGATTCTAGCTCTAACTTTCCTATCACATACTAGAGAATGTCAGCTAGAATCTGATTGGTTGCTATGGGCAATATCTCCACTTTTCCAAACCCGCAACTTATTAAATTTGGCCAATGGAGTGCCACTTTCTGGGGATGGACAGGTCCCCTGAGAAGAGGGCCATGGTAGGGGGATACTTGTACCTAGTCTTGATCTTCTAATTGGCTTTAATGGCTTCCACCTATAGACTTAAGAAGTCTTGGTCTATCTGTGGCTGTCCAGGTATTGTAAAACTACAAGTACCTGTCTGCTTTACCTGCATAGTCATGATACCTGTCAAAGCATGCTGGGACTCGTAGTTTCACAACACCCAGACAGCCACTGGTTGGCCAAGGTGTGTCTTAAGTCATAGAGGTATCCTGAAGGAGCCCAGTCTCAGTCTATGAAGGCTGGTACAACCAACAATGCTATGCCTCAGTATAGCCTGGATATAAATAATTGTTAATCAGGGTTGCCAACACCCGAAATTTGGGCAGTACTCCCGGTATCCCAGGAGAGCTGGCAAATCTCCTGCAACCACCGACCAGCTATTAATCTCTAATGTAATCCCTAAAGTTACCCATCAAGTCCCACCCATCCCCTGAAACACTGAGTGATTGGTAGGGCCTAATGACACAATTTGCATAAATGGTTTTATTAAGCCCCACCCCTTGTAGTAATCTATGGCTTCCCACGGGGTTCTTAATCCCTTTTTTTAATCCCACTAGGTCTTTAAAAAAGAAAGAGGTATTGTGGTCATCTTACCTGTGGCATCCCTGCACTTTCAGTCTGAAAGTGCAGGGTGCGCATTGAGTGCAGAGCAGCGTGAGCGGAGCGAATCAGCTTGGGGACTGTTGCCTGGCAACAGCATGTAAACAGAGGCACGCGCTGTGCAGCGCGTGGTGCCTCTGGAAACTTCAGTGTGTGGTGCGCGAGGCGGCTGAGGGGAGAGAGTTAACGGACAGTTGGAAGGGGCAGTTGGTGGGAGGTCACGATTCTGGGA
>WWET01007398.1:24876-41681 GCA_011038615.1 Limnodynastes dumerilii
ACACTGTATTTGTTAATTGTATTATATTGATTGGAGGCTATTTTGTAAGTGAAAGAATTGCTATTGTTAGGAAATTGAATTGAAAAATCATTTTTATTGCATTTTGAAACGTAGTAAAAGTTTTCTGCATATTCTATAAAAACTGAAATATTAGAAAGAATATTTATTAAAACTAAAATAAATTTATTTTATTAAAATTAGTAAAAAGTTTCTGAGTTTTCTTACATTGCTCACACCTCTCTGCAGTCCACTAATTCCATCAATCTATAATATAAATTAAAAACCTGTAGCCCTTACCACCCGGGTTATCACATACCTTTCACATAAATGTCCACAGGATCGCTGGTTTCCGACATTCCCGTATCCCAGCTGTATTTGCAGGTGTACATGCCATTAAACGCACTGCGTATACTTGTGATAACAAACACTGAATCGACTTGTTCCGTGGTCACGTTCTTCTGTCCGTGTTTTGTCAGGAAGAACTTTTGCGCGTTAGTGGAATTTGTGCAATGGAATTGAACTGTGTCGCCGATGACAATGAGATCATCTGTGTTATTGACGAGCACGTCTAAACTCGGTTTGTGAAGTTGGCCTTGGATAGAAGTCAAAGGGCACATTTTATAAGCATAGCCAGAGCAAGGAAGAGGGGGAACGGCCATTAATGATATTAATGCAAGACATTGTTTATAACCTATTTCTTTAAGAACTTATTATTTGAATTCCCGGAGGGTGTATTTTATATACAAACATTCCATATATACAGATTGGGAGAACAGGGCTTCTGCAACTCATTTTTGTTACAATGGGTTGGACTAATTATCAGACCTGTCTATGCTATATATACTATCCTGTATACCCAGGGATGTGATAAAAAAAAAAAACCCACAAAAAACACCACATAGTATTTTAGCAAAATCACCCTCCAAACCCCAAGTCTACATAAAGCAGTTTGGTAACCACTAAACCAATCACGTTTAAATAACCTCTTCCCCCCACCCCTCAAATAAGTTACTAACTTTATAGCTGACTCCAAGGTTCTTCACATATTTGTTGAGGACTAATGTGCAACAACAAATATAACAAATATTGAAGGAAATGTATGAAATATGCCTAGAAAGGACTAAGGCCCTATGGTTGGGCACCACTACTTTCTGTCTGACTGGTTGCCTGCAAAAGGGGTGGGGTTTATGTTAAACTGGGAGGAGTTTTGGACCAAATATGGCCATTTGTGGGTGGAACTGGTCAGAGTTTGGGCAGAACCAGGGTGGGGTTTATTTGGTCTTGCTTTCGCCATTCTAAATGTGGCGCTATATAAATAACCATTAATAATAATAGTAATAAGAAGATCCAGTCCTGATACTGTACCTTTGCTGCTCTCACATGTGAATTGTCTCTCATTATTAGACACACACACTCTCATACATTCACTCACTCAATCACTCACTCACTCACTCACTCACTCACACAAACGCTTCATACTTACCATTTACCCCACTTTGTTTCATTATCTGGGTGCAACCTGTAATATAATTTTTTTAGAATAAAGTTAATGGTTTTATGGTTTATAATACAAATCAAAGAGAAATTACACACATTTATCCAGCATTAAATAATATGTGTTATATTCATTTCATGTAACATTAGTCTGGGTTGAGACAGCTACACAATGTGTATTCATTCAATATATATGTTGTAACAGCCCCAAATAAATGATTTGCCTTTGAAAGGGAAAAAAAACAAGGATAGGGGGCATGGCTGGCACCAGAAATGTTAGGGCTTGGGACATGGGCCACGAGGATCGACCCCGCTGTGACATCACACACCGTGCCACCACATATAGATAGAGCACGGCAGACTTGCAGGAATGATTCACAGCGGGCCGATAGGCAGGCTAATTTTTAAGAAGTCTTCCCTGGCCCGCTGATGTGCAGCCTGGTAGAATTCTCCAGCTACAGGCAGGGGAGTTGCGAGGGTTGAGTCGGGCGCCGCAGAGCACAGCCAAGTGCCACCTCCAGATCCCTAATATACTGGTATTACATGGGCGATAATATTAGGGATCTGGAATGGCCCACTATATAATGTACAAGTGGGGAATATCATGGATCTAGGAATGACACATATAATATATGTGGGGTATATCAGGGGGCTGGGAATGGCAGACTATATACTATATAGCCTAATATATACCACATATTATAGTATGTGTCATTCCCAGACCCGAAACCTACACCACATGTGCTTTATAGAGTGTGCTATGTCCGTAGATGTGTATTGTTAGGGAGACAGGAAGGGATATGTGTAATGGATTGGGTGTAGGGAGAGAGATATATAATGTAAAGGGGACAGGGAGGGAGATGTGTAAGTGTAAGGGGGCAGGGCAGGGGGGACCATGTGTATAGAGGGGAAAATGTATAGGACAGAGGACACAAAAAGACAGGCATGTCATTGGGGGAGAACCCAAAGGAAATATGTAATGTGGCAGCAGAGGGGAGATGTGTAATGGCAGCTATCTTCTATCTTCATCTTCATCTTCTACATGGACTTTCAGTGCACTAAGAATTATCGTGAGGCACAAAGAGAAGAACCCAAAAAGCAACATTCATTCAAGTAAAAACAACACTGCCTTTTAGTCATCAGGGGCCTGATTCAGAGGCTGAAAATAAGAACTTAAAGTTACACCTGGGCTAAACCATGTTGATTTCAGGGGAGTCAAATTTCATTTGTTGCAACAGTATTATAGTTAAAAGGTGATGTTTCCCAGCTCAAGTCTAATTAGCAGTTTAAAAGTGAAGCTGATCAGGTATCTGTGTGCAATAAGTAAAAGCAAAGCATACTCCCTGCATGCATAGAATAAAATTAACTTGACTCCCCCTGAAATCAACATGGTTTTGCCCAGGTGTAACTTTAAGTTCTTATTTTCAATCTCTGAATCAGGGCCCAGATGTCAGGGAAAATGCTCACCCCGCTCTGTGGCTCACTACACTATGGGAGGATGGGGTTGGGGGGCGCCGTAGCAGTCATTTGCTCCGGGTGCTATTAATCCATGCTACACCTGCAGGTATCGCCGCTAGGAGGCTGGTGACAGTGACTCCTATGTCTCCTAACGCTGATACCTTCTGCTGTAGAACAGAAGGCAGTTCAGGACAGGATAGATGCATCGATTCTGCAAAACCATATATTATCATAAATGTCATTTCTCAAAAGAAGAAGCGAGAAAAAGACCACAGTTATGCAACACATTATATAATTAGAGTGTGACAGTTGGTTTATTTTAGTATCGCCAAACTGTTCTGTTTTGTTTAATCAGCGTTGCATTGTTCATTTGTAATGTGTTATGTTTAACTATGAGAACTCTCCGATATGTGGTCATGGTGCAAGGAAATTACATTTTCATCGACCCAAAAGGAGTTTCTGAGCAAGAAGTGCAAAGACAAATGCAGCCAATTGTTGCACATAAACACAGGTCAGCTCTGTTTTTAACACTAGATCAGGGCCGTAACGAGGCAGCCGCACATGGCTACTATTTAAAGTTAAACTGGTTTGGGATTCAGAGTCGGGGGCACCATTTTTCCTTTTTGCCCGGAACTTAAATTTCTAACTACGGCTCAGCACTAGATTACACATGGATATATTTGCATCTCTTGTGGGTGCACAAGGACTGCTGCAACAATGTCCAATGAAGATTTTGACCATTATGGTTGCACTTATTAGCATTACGGTTATATTTTATGAGGTTCTGCTGGGTACACACCTATGCCATTACCCTTCCATAGAAACACAGAAAGTGGCGGCAGATAAGAGCCACATGGCCCATCCAGTCTTCCCAGTTGTTTATTTAAAACTATACTGACCCTAAACCCTATTTACCCTCAATTTAGTTTGAGATTTAGGATATCCTTATATTTATCCCAAGCATGTTTACTCTGTTCTACTGTGTTACCTCAACCACCTCAGATGGGAGGCTATTCCACTTATCTATCACCCTTTCAGTGATGTCATTTTTCCGTACGTTTCCTCTGAACCCATCAATCACCCTCCAGGTTATACATATGTCCCCGTGTTCTATTACACCTCTTCCTTTATATAATGTCCCCTACTGTACCTGTTACCCTCCAGGTTATACACATGTCCTCATGTTCTATTACACCTCTTCCTTTATATAATGTCCCCTCCTGTACCTGTTACCCTCCAGATTATACACATGTCCTCATGTTCTATTACACCTCTTCCCTGCGTCGCCAGGGTTTGCGTATGTCCCCCTCAGTATTCCCCATCATGTGCCTCCAGTCCCCCTCAGTATTCCCCATAATGTGCCTCCAGGCCCCCTAAGTATTCCTCATCATGTGCCTCCAACCCCCCCTCAGTATTCCCCATCATGTGCCTGCAACCCCCCCTCAGTATTCCCCACCATGTTTCTCCAGCCTCTCTCCTTTTTACTTACCTTGGGGGCCCGCTTTCCTTCCTCCTCCGCGGCGCTCTTCTGAATTCTCACTTGCCGACTCTCCTAGCTCAGCAATGGCTGGCATCTTCTGGCAAGCACGTCGTGAACAGCACATCAGTGATGTCATCCGGCGCATGTGCAAAGCACTTTTAGGAACTGGTGAATTCTAGGGTTACCACCCTTTCAACAAGAAATTCACAGACACAGACCCCTCCCCTCCCCTCTAAAAAACCTTGGAAATTACATTTTTTCTGTTACATTTTTTTTTTTTACATTGCTTCCACATACAGTGCAAACTCGAAAAATTTGAATATCGTTCAAAAGTTCATTTATTTCAGTAATTTAACTTAAAAGGTGAAACTATTATATTATATAGACTCATTACATTCAAAGTGAGATATTTCAATACTTTATTTGTATTAATTCTTATGATTATGGCTTAGAGCTTATGAAAACCCCAAAATCTCACAAAATAAGAACAATGTGACAAGGTTCAATAGTGTAAGCTCAAAGTGTCACACTCTAATCAGCAAATTATTCCAAACACCTGCAATGGGTTCCTGAGCCTTTAAATGGTCTCTCAGTCTGGATCAGTAGAATTCACAATCATGGGGAAGACTGCTGACCTGACAGTTGTGCAGAAAACCATCATTGACGCCCTCCACTAGGAGGGAAAGCCTCAAAAGGAAATTGCAAAAGAAGTTGGATGTTCTCAAAGTGCTGAATCAAAGCACATTAATAGAAAGTTAAGTGGAAGGGCAAAGTGTGGAAGAAAAAGGTGCACAAGCAGCAGGGATGACTGCAGCCTGGAGAGGATTGTCAGGAAAAGGCCATTCAAAAGTGTGGGGCAGCTACACAAGGAGTGGACTGAAGCTGGAGTTAGTGCATCAAGAGCCACCACACCCAGACGGATACTGGACATGGGCTTCAAATGTCGTATGCCTCTTGTCAAGCCGCTCCTGAACAACAAACAACGTCAGAAGCATCTTACCTGGGCTAAAGAAAGGAAACCAAGGTCCCAGAGTCTGGTGGAAGAATACAAAAACAAGAGTGTGGAGGGGAATTTAGCGCTGCACTGTCACAAAAAACAAAACACTTGCTGCCTAACCACAGTGAAGAGAGGAGTACCACTCACTCCTAACTAGAATAACAATATGGAAAAACAAATATTCCACTGGGTATTGGCGCTAGTAAAATGCAGGGAAAATAATGAATAAATGAGCAGACAGAGCTGCCGCATAGGGATCCTGGCTTCTTGTGTGGTTCTATCCAAGCCTCAATGTGCGTTCCAAAGTAAAAAATCATTATCAATAAAAGCATGTAGCAAATATTTTATGATGAGTCTATAAAGTGCCATTGCAATGTTATCCAATGTGTCCAAAATAGGGGGGGTGCAGGTCATATGACAACAAATCTGCAGCACCAGCCATTTGTTGTCATATGACCTGCACCCCCCTATTTTGGACACTTTGGATTACATTGCAATGGCACTTTAAAGACTCATCATACTTGCAAAATATTTGCTACATACTTTTATTGATAATGATTGTTTACTTTTTTTACTACACTACAAATCGTGAGCCAGAATCATCTATACTTTCTCTATTACTGCCGTTTTTAGACTCTCAAGAAAGTATAATTGCAATGACTTGCTCTAATAGAACATCGCTCCACACGGACTGAGAGACGCTACAAAGTATATGGTTATCTTTGTTACCTTCTGTCTGCTCATTCATTT
The DNA here is from genome assembly GCA_011038615.1 of Limnodynastes dumerilii. NCBI lineage: Eukaryota > Metazoa > Chordata > Amphibia > Anura > Limnodynastidae > Limnodynastes > Limnodynastes dumerilii. The sequence goes on from WWET01007398.1 coordinate 31,056, forward strand.
ATTATTTTCCCTGCATCCTACTAGCACCAATACCCAGTGATATATTTATTTTTCCATATTGTTGTTTTTGTTAGGAGTGAGTGGTACTCCTCTCTTCACTATGGTTAGGCAGCAAGTGTTTTGTTTTTTGTGACGGTGCAGCGCTAAATTTCCCTCCACACTCTTGTTTTTGTCAGGCAACCTGCCATGATCTTTACACCAGTAAGAAAAAACTTTCCAAATTCTATAGTACGTTTTAGACGTAGTAGACTTTCTGACTTTTAGTAAAGTTTGTATGACTTTCTTAGAAAAACCCTTATTTCTTAGCATTCTGGTTTCAACAACCAAGCCATCAGGCATAATCTTTGTGGGTCCGGATGAACTTTCCTTGACTGAGCAGATCTGCTCTGTTTGGGAGGAACTGCGGCCCTTTTATGGCTAGTCATAGCACTAGCGGAAACCAGGCCCTGCGAGGCCAATAAGGTAGAATCACGATAATGGTCGCAGTACCCCTCTGTATTTTCCTCAGAACATGTATTATCATTGGGATGGGTGGAAATACATATCCTAAACTCAAGTCGCATGGGATAGTCATAGCATTTATAGCTACCGCTTGGGGCTCGCGGTACCTGGAAACAAATGTCTGAATTTTCATATTTGCTGTTGCCATAAGGTCTATTTGTGGGGACCCCCATTTCCAAGTTATTGATAGAAAAACTTCCTGGTTTAGAACCCATTCCCCTGGGTGTAATTGATGTCTGCTTAGAAAGTCCGCTATAATGTTTTCCGAACCTGCAATGTGAATTGCAAATATGCTTTTTAGATATTTCTCTACCCAACCTAGAAACAGTTGAAGTTCCTTGAGTAATGGACCACTTCTGGCCCCGCCCTGTCTGTTTATATATGACATCACTGCACGATTGTCCATTTGTATAAGAACTAATTTCCCTTCTAGAATCGGGAAAAAAATGTATGCATGCTTTCTTTATGACCCTTAGTTCCCTGGGGTTTGATTGAGCAACCCTGAACTCTTGTGACCAAGTGCATGTATGCTGTACCGCATGTAGTCCCCCACCTGGCGAGGCTTGCATCGGTCGTAACCACCAGTGGTTCTTCCACGTTCCAACATCTTCCCTTTATTAATCTTGGGCGATTTAACCACCATACCAGTTCCCTGTTTACGTGGTTTTTTATGATAATTTTCTGACTCAGATCCTCTGAGTCCTTGTTCCATTGAGCCAAAAAACATTTTTGTAGCGGCCTCATGTGAAGCCTGGCCCAGGGTATTACCTCTAATGCCGCTGCCATTAGGCCTAATATCCTCATACAGTCTGCCGAGGTGACCCTTTTTAAACTTCTGAACTTTTTTACTTCCTTTGTCACCTTAATTCTTCTTTCCGATGACAATGCCACCGTAGTTTTTAATGTATTTATAATCACTCCCAGGTATTTTATTTCTTGGGCGGGAGCTAAGTGACTCTTTTTTAAATGTATTAGCCAGCCATGTTCTGTAAGAATATTGATGACCACTCTTGTATGGTCCATAGCTTGTTGTTTGGTTAGGCCTGCCACCAAGATATCGTCTAAATATGGTCACACCATTATGCCTTTTTTCCTTAAAAAGGCAATGACTGTTACTAACACTTTTGTGAATGTGCGCGGAGAGGTGGCCAAGCCGAAGGGGAGAGCCGTAAACTGGAAATGTTGTTTGAAAATGTTTTTGATGGTCTTTGAGAATAGGTATGTGGAGATACGCATCTCTTAAGTCTATTGACACGAGGAACATACCCTTCTGTAGAACCGACAGAATTGATTTGAGAGACTGCATTTTGAACTTCCTGATTTTTATATGTTTGTTTAGCAATCTTAAATCCAGGATCGTCCTGAATCCTCCTGACACTTTTTTTTTTACTGTAAATATTCTCGAGTAAAAACCTACCCCTTGCTCTCTGGCTGGAACTTTTACTATTACATTTTGTTGTAGTAAAGTGTCTAAACTTGCTATTAATGCTGATCTGCTTTCTCTTGAGGGGGGAACTGGAGAAACTTTAAAGAGGTCTCTTGGGGCCTGATGACATGCTATAACTACACTTTAACCCCCAATAAGCTTTTATAAGTCTTACCTTTTTGCTGTCTTCCCCTCTCTTCTTACTCACCCTCCGTCCTCTGCGGAGCCTCTGATTATGAATGATGCTGATGTGACTACATCAGCGTCACGCCGATAACGACGCAGTGGTCCAGGCACTGTATATGTGACAATACTGTGTCCAGGAATAATACTATTCCCGGAGAAAATGGTGCTCTCCCGGGAGTCCAGGAGATCTCCCACGATTCCGGGAGTGTCACGGACATTCCGGGAGAGAGGGCAACCATGCTCTTCCTTTATATAATGTCCTCTCCTGTACCTGCCACCTTCCAGGTTATACACATGTCCTCATGTTCTATTACACCTCTTCCTTTATATAATGTCCCGTCCTGTAGATCTCTCCATGAGATGCAATGATGCTTACAATGTCACTGATTATTGTAAATCCTGATGATCCTGTGTATCTCGTGTACACACTATACCAAATTACCAGCAGATCTGAGATCATCGTCTCTCCTAACCACTTGCTGAGACAATCGTGACACAGATATCTGTCTATGCTGTTCAGGATCCAGGTCTGTATCGCACATCCAATAATGCGTGATCTAGACCTGAACAGAAGTCACAGCTGCGTCAGAGGGGCTTTTTGTGGGAAAATAGGGCTGGAGGCATACAGTATAGATGTGATACGTGCGCACAGTTTGCAGCACAATGTTAGCACCAGCCACAGGTCTAATGAACAGATCCAGAGTTTCCATGTCCTGAACCCTGCCATAACTTTTACTCCCTTACTGTAGGAGCATGCTATGTATGCTCTGTGCTGCTGTGTGTTTTTTTTATATATATATTATTTAGATTATATATTTATATTAATATATATTATTTTCATTTAATTTATTTTGTCTGCTTCATAACATCTGGCGTAGATATCACTTTGGCTTTGTGAAAGTCCCCTTGCTTTATTAAGTCTGGACATGGTCCAAATATACCATCTCTGACAAAGTCAAGGTGAAACGCATGTCAGAAGAAGTAAAATCCAACTTATTCATTTCTATTCAAATTGCACTTGTGTTAGAGCTTATTAAATATTAATTGTGTAAAAGATTGGAAAAATTGTTCCAGTGGCTATAGTTCCATTGAATATACGATCTGTGGACATGATCAACCAATTTGCCTACTAAGATATTTTAAATTATTTGTATGTTTAAATGTCTCTTTTAAATGATTGATTAATACAATTTTTAATTGACGTTCTGGGCTGGTGTCCAGTGATTAGTCGAACACAGAGGGTACACAGAAGAAATATAATAAACAAATGCTTGAAACATAGTATGTCACGACATGTCAGAAAATGTCACAATGGAAAAATATATTCTATTAAGGTTGTAGGTGTGGAACATGTTGCTCCAACCCATTAATATAAATATGGGTAAAATATAAACAGCGCTGGATAAAAGTCTATAATAGTAAAATACCTTTATGTATAGAAACCATGAATGTTCATAGGGAAAGCGGCATACAGGTGAAATGTCAGTCCACAATGTATCCCCATTTCACCTGTATGCCGCTTTCCTTATGAACATTCATGGTTTCTATACATAAACGTTTTTTACTATTATAGACTTTTATCCAGCGTTGTTTATATTTTACCCATATTTATATTAATTTGTTTACTATCATTAGAGATGTTATGGACACTCTAGGGTAAATTATCTGCCACAGGTTTTTACGTAGTGCTTTTTAAGATTCCTAACCCCTGTTTTTATCATGTTGCTCCAACCCCCCTGGGAAGGTGACAGATTTTCCAGACTTTGCCATAAAGGGGTAGATCCAGAACTACGTCCGTCTTCCATAGACGGCCGTAATTCAATGAACAATAGCTACTGCGCATGCATAATAGCTATTGTATGTAATCTGTGTATCTTTTAGACCGCATACACGCAATCTACGAATCAAAACGATACGCAGATTATGTACAATAGCTACTACGCATGCGCATTAGCTATTGTTTGTTGAATTACAACCGTCTCTGGAAGACGGACGTAGTTCTGGATCCGGCCCAAAGAGTCCGAATGGATTTTCAAATTGTAATGACTAGCAGCAGACGGTTTGAATGAGATGTTGGAATTTACCACTATATAAGTTTTTTCTAACATGTATCAGTGGCCATGTGTTTTTTCTATCTATCTATCTATCTATCTATCTATCTATCTATCTATCTATCTATCTATCTATCAATAAACAGTGATCGAAGTGGAAATTTAGAAGTGGCGGTATGGACATTTAGAAATAGCGGTATGAAAATATTGAAATAATATACGTGAATGGAGATTTATAGCTTTTCAATAAAATCCATGGGAAAAGTGATGGTATGGCAAATACCCCCATATACACCTCCCTCACTTTAGGCGATGAAAATATACAAAAAGTAAAATGATAAAAAAAAATGATAAAAAAAATTATATGGAGAAAATAACTATATCAATTGATAGATGTATGCTATTGTTAAAACATTATCAATATATACTAGTATCTGCCCACCTCCCTTTAAAGTGGCTGATGTCTCTCTTTTTTATATTTATTTATTTTTATCAATTATATAGTATTTGATACTATTCGATTTTTTGTGTTTCGATACAATTATATAGGTATATATTCGAGTTTGCCTCTTGATATCTTTTTATATGCATATTTGATTGCAATATTTATTTTATTTATAAAATGGTCAAATTTGTTAATTTTTGCTTTTGTTAATTATTCATTTATAATTTTGGTAAGCAATTTTTTCTTCTGTCTTTAACTTGTACATATATATCAATGTGTTTACTAAGTTGCAACTCTATAGGATACATTAGTGATGTTCCGTGAAGAGGATAAGTGATTAAACACCTTTTGATTAATTAATGAGTTCCTTCCATTTAAATAGCCCCTCTAGGAACAGAGAACTGTTCATTTTCACTTTGATAATGTCCAGGAGTCAACGAAACGCGTTGGTGGTTAAACATTGTTATCATGCATAAGCAGCTATCTATTTTCAATTAAGCGCAAACTATAATCTACTTCTACTGGGAGGTTCAATGTGCAGCGGGGAAACCCCTGATCGAGCTCCTGGCTACATCATCATGCTATTTACTATTGAAGAACATATTCTCTAGCTGATATATATTTTAAGTGTCTAGACACCGATTTAAATTTCAATTGTTTATGTCAAATGTGTCCATTTTAATTGTTTATTAAAAGTTTACAATTTAGTAAACTCTATACAGAGTTGCAACTTTATTATGTGTCTTTTTCACCCATATAATAATATATTATTTATTGATAGCAATAAAAAGGACACATAAAGTTGCAACTCTATACAGAAAATGTAAATGATTCGTTGATTATTCTTAAAGTGGGTTCTTCCCATTCTCTCGCTCTCTAGGTCAATAGATTTCTCCTTATGTATCTGTATCACTAATCTTTTGGTGTTGATTTTGTTTTCTTTAAGCTTATTTATTTTGGTAATAATACATATTTATTGACCAAAAAGAATCAATCAAATTTTACATACTACAGCTTAACTCATGCGATACTGTAAAGATTCCACAAATCCGTCAAACAAATATCTTAACAGAAAAAAATAGTTTGATGTGGCGCTAAAATAATATCCCCCTAATTACAGGCCCCACTAGTCAGCCGCTAACTTCAGGGAAACCAACCCTATATCAACAACAAAACAATACAAGAAATAGCGCAGTGACTTATGTGAGAATCTGTAATTCTTTATTGCACTTGATAGCTTATATGGCAAATAACATAGTGATAAAATGTTATATCATCACATATAACAGTAAAACAATTTTAAAACATTGCCTTCATACATAACTAGCCAACAAAATATATTGTAAGATAGCCAATTTCAGATTACACACCTGCCACTCAACATACCATATAATGCAACTATGTTGCAAGCAGCGTTCCAAAGCTGTATTGTGTTATTCACAAAAGTAATATAAATTGCGTTATATGTATGGTCCAGAAATGATGAAGCAACTGTGGATATAATTAGTCTTGTGGATATAATAAGTCTTGTAGGTATGATCATGAGAATTCTGTGTGATCATCCCAACAGGAAATTTCCAAATAACATTTTATGTGCACAAACCGCAAAAAATCATTTAAAAGAACACAAACTCTCTAGTTTAAAAGGCTGTGTTTTTTTTATATTAGGTTTCCATGCATTATTTGTAAAACTAATGTAATACTAACAAAACAGTCACAACAAAAGGTCAGCTAGTTTCAATCAATGATATGTGGGAGACCATACAATAGTATAATAAATAAATTGAATAAAAAAAAGTTGTTTTAAATAGCCAATGAGATTAACTATCTTAAATACTCACAGATAATGATGCCCAGGATGAAAGTAAATGGGCTCATCTTGATGGTTGTGCTGTAGTAAACTTAAGAAGGAACTCTTTTATAGCAACTGAAACCAAGTTGACAAATTCCGCCCTTTTATTTGCAAATGCTCAAACAAAACTGGTAAAAAAAAAAGCCTCAGCATAAAAAAACCCTAAACAATTAAAAAAACAGAACCCTGGTTTATTGCTATAAAATAAAACAATAAAAACTAATAAAGTTACTATTATTATCTGCAAGCAGTGTCCATCATAGCAACATAACATATTAACATAGTTGATGAGGTTGAAAACAGACACCACCAGTCCATCAAGTTCAACCTATCATGGATCTTATGCGATCCCTATCTTTATAGATGAATTTGGTCCAGATGAAATAAAAAAAAAATCCCTGTTGACCCAAGATGGCTGTCCTATTTCTCCCTGGATCCACAATTATCCTTCATTTTATTTAACGGTCCAGGTAACCCTGGATGCCTTTTCTGCTAAACATTTTTCTAACCCTTTCTTAAACATATCGGACCGTATTCACAGATTAGAATGAGTTATGTGCGGCAGTATCCGCAGCTAACTCATCTGACCTGCCCCCCAACCCACCCTCGTTTTTAGTAACCTTATGGCACTTAAGAGTGGTCCCATCAAAGTTCACATGAATAATTACCTAGATGTAGATAGATAGATAGATAGATAGATAGATAGATAGATAGATAGATAGATAGATAGATAAGATAGTATCACGGACTGACTTGGAAGTGTATCCATTCTGGTTTCCCAGGGACATGATAGAGGTAGCGGAAGCTTAGGGACTTTATGTAAGCAAGTTTGACTGGACTGGACAAGGCAGGCTTGGCTGGACTGGATAAGGCAGGCTTGGCTGGACTGGACAAGGCAGGCTTGGCTGGACTTGACCAGGACTGGAGTTGAACAAGGCAAGCTTGACTGAACTGGACTTAACCAGGATTGGATATGAACTGGAACAAGACTTGATTGACCTGGATTGGACCAGGAATGGACTGGACTAGAGCAAGAGTTGACTTGACCTGGACTGGACCAAGACTGGACTGGAGCAAGATATGACTTGACCTGAACTGGACCAAGACTTGACTTGACCTGGACTAGACTGGAGCAAGGCTTGACTTTACCTTGACTGGATTGAACTTGACTTGACCTTGACTGGACTGGACTGGACTAGACTTGACTTGACCTGGACTGGACCAGGAATAAATCTGCAGACAGCAAAGGTCAGAAGCTGGAATAGTAGTCTGCAGACAGTTAACTGCTGACTGGGATAATCAGGCTGATTACTGCTGGCTGGTTTTGCAGGCTGATTGCTGCAAGCTGAAGACTGCAGAAAGAGATCTCTTAGTGAGTAAATAGGAACCAGGCACCTTGAATTTCCAGGTTGTTCTGGCACTGTGGATACAGTGCTCTGGGTTTATATAGGATGCCCTGGCTCTGGATTGGATAGTCAGATCATGTGCTTCTCCTGGCTTGCTCCCGAATGGCTGCTGCAGATCATGTGCACAGATCCAAGATGGCGGCGCCCATAAACTGGAGGACAGCAGTGTTTGGCGCCAGCAACACACAGGGAAACATAGGGAACATGAAGCTGTCGCTACTGAGAATGGCACTTCCCTGGAGGCAGAAAGCGGGCATGCCTGGAGTGAGCCGCTGATAGCCGTGTATTTTGCGATAGGTAGATAGATAGATAGATAGATAGATAGATAGATAGATAGATAGATAGATAGATTATCTCACAATACAAGGCTGTAGATGGCGATGGAATCTTTCACTGCCATCCACCAATAAATGCAAACCTCTCAGGTTTTAGAATGTGAAGCTTTTACTTGGGGACCTCCAGGTCTTTTGTCAAATCCTTGGGCTATTGTCTCCTGGTCATCTGCCACCTTCATGGTCTCCTGGTATTCTGCCACTTCCACAGGATCCTGTGGAGGGTTCTCACAGTTGAAAATTTTTGTAAAATTGGGAACATGATTTTGAACTACATGTAATCATTAAAAATATTGTATAATAGTCTATATATAAATGTGTACATGCAATATCAGGTCTGACCACTAGATGTCCTCACCTTATTAGTTTAGATTCATGGGTTTAATGCATAAAAATTCCTCTTTAACCAGTTTCCATCCAATCTAGTAGAAATACATTATCTTAACAAAAATACATTATATTGATGTACTCTAAAATAATACTAATAATAATAATTACTATTGTTATAATAATGCTCTTATAAGCATAGGCAAAATATTTTAAAACCTCTATAAGTCCTAGTGTTAGCAAGCTGCAATTTAAAAAAAAAAAGCAGTAGGAGAGAGAAGCTTAATTATTGATAGTATTATTAAATTGTCAGTTAAATACTTTATATTTCACCAAAATGATATCTGAACAGCCACAGCTTAAATACTATTCAAAGTCAGTCTTTTAATTGGGATAGACTGTTAGCCCTCATTTGTGGAATAGTTATTTTCTCAATAATATTGCTGCGTCTACTTAAAATAATAAAATGTGAATGTTCATTGCTGTGTTTCCTCAATAATATGTAAGTGTTTCTTTAATATAATAAAATGTGTTTATTACTGTATTTCTTTAATATAATAAAATGTAAGTCTTTATTGATGTGTCTCTTTAATGTAATAGTATGTAATTGCTTATTGTTGTGTCTCTTTAATAAATCAGAATGTAAGTGTTTATTGCGGTGTCTCTTTAAGATAATAAAATGTAAGTGTTGATTGCTGTGTCTCTTTAATACAAGAGAATGTAAGTGTTTATTGCTGTATCACTTTTATATAATGTTTTGTAAGTGTTAATTGCTGTGTCTCTCATAATAGAATGTACGTGCTTATTGCTGTCTCTTTAATACATCAGAATCAGGGCCGGGGCTAGTGTGTTCGGCGCCTCCCTGCAGACTTTAAATTTGCGCCTACCTGTTTAACAATTTGTCATTAGAGTTTCTAGAGTATAGTATCCATGTAATCATCATAAAACACAATCTTGTAACCACAATAAAAGAATGTATAAAATACAGGCAGCATTCTAGTCTCCACTATACAAATCACATTTCATCCTAAAAATACAATACAATACAGACTATATATCTTAGGGACACATACCTTACAGACATTGGGGTAGATCCAGAACTACGTGTGCAATATGTTTCCACGCGTAACGTATTTTCGCACGCCTATGTTCTATACACTCCCCTAGGCACACCCCTTGAATGTACGTATTTCACCGAGTTCCGCTTCCCAAACCCTACCTTAATTTTTTTCGCGTAACAGCGTACGTCCGCTAACGGACGTATAGACTACGTGAACATACGCTGCTTAGCGCGCCCATACTGTACACTTTAAATACAAACCCCCGCCTACTTAACGTATAGTATATATGTAAACATCATAAAACACAATCTTGTAAACACAATTAAAGAAAGCAAATCATAGCCACTACTATACAATACAGGCAGCATTCTAGTCTCCACTATACAAATCCCATTTCATCCTAAAAACTGCAATACAATACAGACTATATATCTTAGGGACACATACCTTACCGACATCCTAGTGACCGCTATACCATACAGGTCAGCTTACAATACAGAGTGCATCCTTCAGACCACTGTACAATAAATTCAACATTCTTGTAACCTGCCTGAATGCAAAAAAACTGTCACAAAATGCAATGCAGTCACAAAACAGAAAAATGTGTAACAATAATACAATAGAAGCACTGCCTTTTAAGCACTAAGTTATCCAGTTTGTGTGTGTGTAGTGTAGTTATTCATCCAATCTCTTCCCCTTGCATGTACTCCTCCTTATATGTCTCCAGTCTCTCAATATTCCCATCATGTCTCTGCAGCCCCTCCCTGTCCCCATCATGTCTTTGCAGTCCCTCAGTATCCCCATTATGTCTCTGCAGTCCCCCCATTACCCCATCCTGAATAGAAGCATTTTAAGCACTAAGTTATCCAGTTTGTGTGTGTGTAGTGTATATATTCATCCAATCTCTCCTCCTTGCATGTACTCCCCCTTATGTGTCTCCAGTCTCCCAATATTCCCATCATGTCTCTGCAGTCCCTCCCCTCACTCATCATGTCTTTGCAGTCCCTCAGTATCCCCATCATGTCTCTGCAGCCCTACA